>JBAFWW010008476.1:0-20041 GCA_036873685.1 Agapornis canus | reverse complement strand
GACTTGATGACCTTAGAGGTCCCTTCCAACCTGGTGATTCTGTGATTTTGTGATTTTAAGAATAGCTATAATGAATCAGAGCAAGATCACCTTTGGCAGGGAGTAAGAGGTGATGCCTAGCAAAGACTACAAGAACAGATTAAAAATATAGTGATTCTAGACCCAAGTACTCTTCCAGACTCCAGTGACGTGCAGCTAAGGGTCTGCCTGAGATAGAAGAAACTTTTGAACATCCTCAATAGATTTACCTTCCATGAATTTGTCTAGTTGTCCACCTGAAACATGTCAAGTTTTAATATCCACAACCTTTTCAGACAAGGAGTCCTACAGTTGCCATTATTTAACACATGAAAAAGCTCCTCTTATTTGCTTTAAACTGCATGGATGTTAGTTTCTTTGGATGCCTTCTAGTTCATATCTTGGAAGAGATAAGGAACAAATACTCCCTCTTTGCCCTTATCATGCCACTCATCATTTTGTAGATGTCATGGTTGTTATATGTCTGTTGTAGTCCATTTTCCGTACTCATAAAACCTAGTCTGTTTAGTAATTTTTTCCATGGGAACTGACCTTTACCATCCTTGGCAGCATTGGCCATCATTGCTGCCTTACTCCAAAGTTTTTCCAGTTCTAGCAAGTACTTTTTAAGATAGATTGACTAGGTTTCTACACAATATCCACACTGTGACATAATTATATTTGTTTATCACCAATTTCTGACATTTTCTCTTCTGAACCTTTCTTAGAACTCACTCAGTGCTTTCATGAAAAGATATATTGAAAGCCTCAAGAGGCAAAGAGGTCAGATGTAAGTTTATATTGCATTTCCTTGATTTCATGATCTCTCTGGAGTTAGCATAATTTTGTGCCTCCATCCTATATCTACCTAAACCTTCCAGAGTGCAAGGAAAAAATTGTTTTATGAACTGGGTACAAGGATGAGTAAAACTAAAGTCAGACAGTTTGTCTTCCAGAAATGGAGGAAAAATTTCAGACATGTCACTATATTTTATTTGAACATTTTTATTGAAATATTTATTTTCAAAATGGTAAGGTGCTGACCTTTAAACAAACAGAAAAACCTTTTGTTTTGATTCAAAACACGTAAGAGTATTTTTGCTTAGAGGTACTGCTGCTTCTTCAGAAGGTTGTGGTTTCTTTTTCAAATCTTAGAAAGCCTCTTGCTAGTTGAGCAGTCCTATTCTGCAGAAGACAGATGTGGTTTAAATCCTGCTGGCAACTAGGTATCACACAGCCAGTTGCTCACTTCCCCCACCATAGGATAGAGGGAGAGAACCAGAAGGGTTAAAGTGACTAAACTCATGGGTTGAGGTAATACAGTTTAATAATTAAAATATATTAATATTTTATAAATATATAAGTTAAAAGGAAAATAAAAAATAGAAATAAAACCCAAGAAAGAAGCACAAATCCAAAACATAGCCGCTTACATGCTTCTGTGCAGAAAATTAACTCTATCCCAGCCAAAGCCAGCACAACAAGGTTCTGAAAAGTAAGAACCATGTTGCATTTAGCTAGACAGAAGTCAGGAAAACATTTTTAAAATCTGGCAAATTTAATCTAAGAAGAATCAGGAGCATGAAGTAGGAGTAAATCTGAAATATACTTCCAGATATTAGAGCATAAGGAACTCATTCTTTTAACAGAGTACTATTATATCTTTCATATATTTCTGCTATACTTTCTATATAGCTGTTAATACTTCCTGTTGGTAAGAACTTTGTGACATCATTGTATATGCCTTGGAAAGTCAGTGCGACTATGAGTGCCTCTTGCTTGTCATAAAGGTTCTTGCTCTGAAACCTCTGTATTCTGTGAGATGCAGCTGTATGAGTTTCATAATGGCTTTAAGTTACAGTTTTGTAAATAGAACATCATTTTGTAAATATAACATGAAAAGTTAATAGTCTATAGCATTGCTTAGAGAATGCATTCATTTTCTTGGCTTATAAATTATGTTCACTGATTTCTCTACTTACGACAAGCATTCATAATTGTAATTATTGAAATCCAGGTGACAACTTCCTATAAAACAACTCCAATTTTATCTGTTTTTATTGGCATCAACCTATTTTTGCATTCAGAATTGACTCATCATGTGTCGTTAAAACAAAGAAGCTCATGCGGTTTGGGGTTTTATGTTTGTTTTGTTTTTCTTTCATTCTTTGTGCTGCATCCTGTTTATACATCTTAATTCTTGTTCTGGAAGGGAACATAATTTTGCACCATTGTCTTTTCTGATAGTGTTTCACTGGGTCTTACAGATCTCTTTTTCATCCTCTAGGGCTCATATCAGTGACATGGCGGTTACATCAGAAAACAAAATAAAGCACATAGTTATTATGATAGCAAAGCAACTAATGACACTTTTCCAATTACAAGCCCACACAGAATAGAATGAGAAAATGGACACCACATTTTTTAGCTAAATTTGTTGTCACCAGAATTGTGATTGGAGCTGGGTTTAGGGGGTTAAATTTAGCAATATTCATGAAAAGAGCTGGGGGCAGAAGAGCTTGTCACATCCAAAAAGAGATGGAGTTTTTTAGATTATTTAGTGATGCCAGATCTAAAACACACTGTATCAGTCTTCTTCATGATTTGGTGAAAAGTCTAGAATTCTGACAGTCAGAAAAGCTAGGTCACTCTTTTACTGCTGCAACATTATTTTCAGCAAAACGAGTGTTCTCAAAATGCTGAAAAGTATGCAAAGCTGCCAGAATATATAATTCAAAGTCTGTTTGCATGGTTTTAATGGTATGAAGTATTCTTTGTAACCCATCACACTGGTATGAGAGTTGGTTATCTTACTGAATCATTAAACTGAAAGTCAGTCTATGAAGATAGGTGACCCTAAGAGCTGGTAAACTGCATTTCACCTAATAGTTTTAATGAACTAATTTAGTTTTCCTTTGTAGATTAGTATACTTTGTATGCCCAATTAGATGTTTTCATCATTTATCTGGTATTCAGTTTCAATTATTTCCACTGTAAGGACTAGCCTATAGTGGAAGTACAGTTAGATTCAAATTCAAGAATATGTAATTATCAGTGAGCTTCTCTGACTGTGCTTGGCATTTTTTGCAATTTTAAGTTTGGCAGTTGGCAAGAGTTTAAGGGAAAACTTTACCTGATTTTAGTATTTTGCACTTGTTACAGATAAAATCAGAGATTAAGAGTATAAATAGATGTAAAAATATATAAGGTATAGATGAAAAGCATTTTATCTTCAACCTTATGTAAAGTATTATAATTGTATTGGATTAAAGTAATTTCCCTTTATTAATAATCTCCTTTTTGCGAAACCCCCTTTATTCTAAAAATGTCCCAGATGTTGAGCTAATGCAATTCTTGGTTCTTAATTGATTCAGATTGTGTCACAGCCCAGCAAACAAAGCCTGCAAAACCTAACAAAGGAACCAAAGCAATATAGTATTTAATATTTTCTCAAATATAAAAATAGAACAGGCTGTCTGAGGGCACATGTTCACACATGTGCTACTTCTAAGAAATAGCTGATCATGCTATTAGAAAGTCCTATACTTTCTATAATATCTTCTGCAGGTTTTATATAAAAGAAATACTGCTTATTTATTATCTACTGTGTGGGGAAATAAAATAAAGCAAGTTAATACATCAGCTGTGATAGGTAGTATTGAACAGTCCCTTAGAGATCTATGGTATGATAACTTATGAATCAATGTTATACGGCCATTTTGGACAGCAGTATTCCTGCATTTTGAAAATAACATCTTATTCTGAGCACGAATTTTTAGAATCTTTGTACATTTTGAGACTCTGCTTTAGGAAGTATTTCACAAACTGGTTGTTCACAGTTTTTGTGGAAGAACCTGTGTTAGCACATGTGCTAACATGAATACAGGTATGAAACTTCTAGTGAAAACAGGCCACTATACAATAGAGCAATTTAGATTACATTAAATTCTTAGTCATCTTTACTTTTGATTTATAAACCAGGAAAGATTCACAGATGACCACTTAGAGTTTTTCTTTAAATTGCAATCAAGCACATAGTAATTAGACTTTTTTAAGATGCTACTTGCTCATCACAGCATTCAATCTAATAACTGAAACTTGGCAAAGATATTCTGATGCACTTCACTGCTGCTTTTTGAAATTTTTTTTAACAGCTTCAGCATGCTCTGAGCTTTGCTAAGCACAACAGAATATCCTACCAGACCAAGGAAATAAAGTACCATTATAAATAGGGATTGGATTTCAGAAGATGCATACTTTTCACTATAAAACTACTGAAAACATTTATAAATGTCTATGATGAATAAAAAGGAAGACAAAACTTTCAGTCTGTTTTTTCATATTTATTGATTTAAAAACAAATAACCAAAAAATGGAGCACAATACTAGAAATTGACTGGCAGCCTGCTGGGCTATTGCTGTGCGTTCTACACCAAAGGTATTATTTTTCAGCTTCCCTTGTAGTTCAGTTTTAGAGGAAGAGCATGAGGCCCAAGAAGGCTTATATGTAAACTTGAGGAATCCTAGCTATTTCTTGAGGATAGCAATGATACACTGCTGGCAAGTTTGTGCAACTGACATTAAGGAAAACTTTAAGCTTTGACAGTGACAATGGAAAACATAGATAACAGTCACTCCAAATAGCACCTCTCCTATTTGACAGTTCTAGTTTATCATGTTGCTGTTACTACATGAAAAAACACATAGCACTGGCCATTTTCAGTGTTTTCCCTTTTCTCTTCTGGGTTTGTATTCTGTTTCCCAAGGACTATTTTTGAAGTTGTCAACCAAGCATGATGAAAGTGAGAGAGAAGCTATATTAACTCTAAACAAGCTACCAGTGATGTGTATCTCTGCAGCTACAGTGATTGTGAGTCATCATGCAGTTCCCAGGTGACTGTCACATTTATGCTCAAAACAGTCCTTTCATTATGCCACAATTTATTTATATGATATTTTATACAATAGAAAAAATGACTTTCCAGTTCTTTGTGCAAAAAAGCATTCAGAAAATAACAATAAAAAAGAACATATGGCAATAAAAGAAGTATTTAACGTAAAAGATTGTTTAAATATCTTCTGTAGAGGAAAAGATGAGGAAAAGGAAAACAAGAAAAATCTTCACCAAAATAGGCCTCCTATGCTTTTATAAGTACTTGTCTCAACATTTTCTGACAATAAAATAAGTGTAAAACTTCTGCTATTTAATTTAACCTTAGATAACTTGAATTGACTGGAAATTTGAAGCCATAAGATCAAGCATATATTTCCTATCTAAGAAATTAAACCAGGATCCTCCTTTAGAAGACTTTCTGCTGAGCACGTAGCAACAACTCATCCCTGTGATGTGTATTAATCTGTTTTCCACACCAACAGTTTAACTTTTTGTCGTTACTTTCATTTTAGATTGAATATTAGGAAAAATGTCTTCACTGAAAGGGTTGTCAAGCACTGGAACAGGCTGTCCAGGGAAGTGGTTGAGTGAGGATGCCTGAAGGTATTTAAAAGATGTGTAGATGTGGCACTTAGAGTCATGGTTTACTGATGGACTAGGTGCTAGGTTTATGGTTGGACAAGGTGATCTTGAGGATCTTTCCTAGTTTAAACAATTATATGTATGATTCTTTGTATCAATTACTTCCTTACACACTGTCAGAATACCTGAGCTTATTTTCTCTCCTCTAGCAAAAAGTACTGTAGAGCTGACCCTATTTGGAGCAGAGGGTGGAAGTTTATGATTTCTGTTTCTCCTTTCCAGCTTAAATTATCTTCTGAGTCAAAGCACAAAGATGTAGACTATACTTGAAGTAGTTTACTATCAGTTTTGGTTTTTTTCCTTATTTTAACCAGCATGACTAACATTACCTTTCTTGTCATCCTTATCACTGTCTTTTCTTCCTTTTTCCTTTTTCCCACACTAAACACAGAAAATATTGTTAAAGAAATAAAAATTATACAGATATTTGGACAAAGGTGGCTTTTGTTCATTTGGCAAAACTAATGAAATAAGTAAACGAATATTTTAGCATATCACAGCTACTACATTTCTAATCTATTCTAACCAATTACTGAAGGCAGTTATCAAATATGTTGGTTGCTGTACCAGTTGTTATTGATTGTTAACATCTGTTTTTCTTTCTTTCAGTTGCATATTAATCTGTAAATCTCTGTAGATTGATCTATTTCTTTATTTCTGTACTGCTGCTATAGGTCAAGCCTTTAATTTACTTATTTAATCTTCTTTATGTCAATTATTCCATTACTCTTTCACTTTTTATTTTAAAAATCTCCTTTAAAAATATACATGCCACTGAACATTCCCATCAGAAATGAATTTTGCTGAAAATACAAAAAGAAAAGATTGCTGTGAAAGAAAAATAAAAACTATTAGATTGCCATAAAAAACCTTGATTTTTACTAAACACAGCTTCTTTTTGACTCATTTCTCTCAACTAGTTATCTTTTCTTCATTTCAACACAAATAAACTCTTTGGTGCATTTTTCACATAAATGAGAATATTTTCATTGTAGTAGGAGTTTCTTTTGTTTTACCAGAAATATTAGAAATAAGTTACTTGTTGAGACTTTTAAACTATTTTTATTTTAATTTTACTCTAATATTATTTTCATATTTTTATATTATATTTTGATATTCATTCACTAAAAATATTATTCTTATCTTTGTGTGATTTTTTTATAATGCTAATTAGAGATGGTGTTTTTAAAAACATTTGCAAGCTTTACTTCAATTACCTTTGTCCCACGTAATTTTTAATGTTATAGTAAATGAATGACTTAATCATTGCAAATGCACTGCAGTGTTTCCATTTTAATCAGAATCTAAACATTGCTTCCAAAATTGATTTTGTCTAAATTTTTTGTCTTCTGTTTAAATTTTCTTTATTTTGTGGTTTTTTTTGTTTGTTGGTTTATTTTGGGTGGGTTTTTTTGTTAATTAGGGTTTTTCTTTTTCTTTTGTTTTGGTTTTGTTTTGGATTTTTGGGATTTTGTTCCCTGTCTGGAAAATCTAAATTTTCATTTTGAATCAAAGTTACATTTTTGGGCTTTTCTGAAAAGTTTATACTTTCAGATATTCTTTTCAAATCTGAAAATAAGGAATGTAATTCAACCATAGTTCCAAGCTTTTTTGTGCTTTTATCAAACTTTTTGTGGAACTGCACATGTTCACTAAAGAAATCTACATAGATTATACAACTTAAATTTTCTCTTAATGTACCAAAAATTATACACTTGTAATGTACTATATAAATCAAAATAGCCAGAAAAAATATATCTAGTTTGGTAAAACTGCATACAAGATTATTTATATTAAGCTGTATACACAAAATGTCATCAAATTTTGACAATCAAGAATAACTAATTTTAGATTAAAGTTGATAGTTTTGTGGAAATTCAGGAACAAACCAACTTAATTTACATAATCATTTAAAATTATAAAGACTAACTGTTGCATGAAACATTAGTATCATATAGCTCAATGAATGAACTGGACATAATTTTTAGGAAAAAAATAGTTTGTCTTATGCTGCTAAGGCAGCAAGTACAGAAGATATCTAGTGTATTCTTCTTTGGAAATTTTCTCCTTTGGAAATTGTCCCACAAGGCAGCAAAGAAAACATTTTTAGAAGTTCCGACTATTTTATCTCTCTTTCTGATACATCCATTTATAGTCCTTAATGACATACACATTAACTTACTCTTGTTTCTCTCTTTCTATAAATAATAAACCACAGTTACAACTAACCTAAGGAACCCCTGAGTGTTTCGTTTATGCCTTGAGTTCAGGTGAGAGCTTCAGCAGCATTTGCACCATGTCTCAGAGTGATATCTCTGTTAAAAATTATCCCTTCTTCATATCTTCCTGTCCATGATCAAGTGCGTGGACCAGAAGGGAGCTGTAACTTACTACAGCCATGTCCCCACTAGTACATATACTAAAGACTTTTTGTTGTCATCTTTTACAGCTATACCTACTTACTTACCAGACATGAAATTTTACAATTCCCAAGACATTTACACAGTTTCAGGCCAGTCCCATGATAACTTTTCATCTTATCTTTCTACTTGCAAACTCAGTAAACTGATCCAGTCATTGTGGCATCAGAACTGTGGGTAGTGGAACTATTTTAATCTGTGTTCATTTAAACATATTTTGTAAAAGAGCCCTGAAATGCACTGGACAAGGGCCTTTTGCCTAATTATTTTAGCAAACTGCTAATTTGACACCACTTATAGGCTGAGATCAGTGTGAAAATTAATTCCTCTACAATAACTGTCTCTAGTTTGGTTTTCACAGAATGTTTTTCTAATCCTTTAAATTTCCCTGTCCCCTTTCTTTGTGTGTATGGGTACACAATTTCCAATATTGAGGACATAAAAGTCCTTATTCAATATTTCTTCTATTTCCAAATATTGCCTGTTGTACTGAAGTAGTTTAATTTTTATTTCTATGGACTTTTGGTAATAGTAAAGAAAGAATCTGATTTTTCATTAAAAATGGAATGCAATAGTGCCTTTGTTAGCTATGAAGTATGACCACAGAATTGCTGTTGTAACATTAAAGACTTATGCTTCATTGCTTTTACTCTGATAACAGATAGATAAATAAATAGATAAATATGGTATTTTCAATGGAATTTGATGAACAATAGAAAAGCCACATGTGCATATGTCTAAGTCGCAATTGAACCAGAGAAGATGTACAGTCTGACTCACACCCTAAAGTGAGCTTTCATTACAAATGAGAATGAACTTTGGCTTTTATTTTCTTCTGCTTAAGTAATATACACTTTGTAATTGAAAGAGCAACTAAATGACCATATACTTAAAGTATTTTCCATTCCAATCAGCACAGCCTTTTTGATAGTGGTAAATGCATGAATGAATTTATCAATTATCCAGCTTATTTTTAAGAAATGAAAAGAATACTGAATGTCAAAAACTGATGCATAGTATAAGAAGATCAGTTAAATATTTCTTTGTTTCTGTAGTGCTATATACTCTAAATCTCTGGGCAGCCAGCAAGAAAACAGTGACAATCTTAGAAGTCAAAAGCAGAATTTGTCTCATTAGATATGAAATAAGAACTTTACTGAGTTTACATGACATGATCTTTTTTTTTCAGAGTCTAGGGCAGCAATATTTGCATGTATCTTTTATCATAGCTACCTATCAAATTCTCCCATTAATGACTCTCTTCTTTTGGAATAAGCAGAGAAGTACAGTGACTGGAGTCTATTGCATTACCTACCATTTGCAATGGGTAATATTGTATAAGCAGTAGCTCCAAATCTTATCAAAGATGGATTTGCATATCAAAGTTGATTATGCTAAGGGCAAAAAGTCATGATAAAGTTATTCCTTAATCTCTAGACTGTGCCACAGTACAGATTTCTTTCCTACCAGCCTGGGAGGCTCACAGCTTCTGCCTGCCTCAAACATAGGGAGGGCTCTCAGGGGGAACCTGGAGGCTGATCCTGTAGCTGGATTCCAAATAATGTGAGCTCAGACTTAGAAAAATCGCTTTTATCACATTTCTGAAGCTTTCAAGAATGTGTCAAAAACTTTGGATCATATTTATGATATTTGTCGTGCTTCTTTGTAAAGAACTAAGAATTGGAAGCACAAGCACCCTAGTGGGGAAAGGATTTTGGTGTGGGACATCTTTGAAGTACGGAACTTGCTCATGCTTTCTTGGGTTCTTGTGACTGCTACAGTGTAACATATTAACGTAGCAATATAACTGAACTTTCAATTTAATGAAAATAAAATACACATATGAACAATAAATAAACATGATTTTAACTTTAGATCAAGTGAAAATGAAGCATAGTTGCTACTGAACAATGCATTCCATTACATAATGGCCTCACTTTATCATCACACATAAGTCAGTCTGCCTTTGCCTGACAGTATGATGCAACTAATGTTATGCAGTTGCATCAGGAAGATGCATATTTTCCTCATCCTTATAATGCCTACACCTGGACACCAATACATCTGGTTTATGCTGCTTTCAGCTTCAGCATTTCAGTACAAATTGTTCTTCTCTAGATCTTAAAGATGTATTAATTCACTTCAGCCAGTTTTATTTTGTATCTTGCCACACTTTGCAAGCTGGAATGCAAAAGAGAATGAAGAGGAAACAGAAGAGGTAATATTTGTGAAGAAGAAAAAGACAATGTATAAAAATATTCTGAAAAGCTTTTCAGGGCACAAGTTTTCGTGAGATCACCTGTGAGGGTTAGTCACTGAAAGCTGAACCTTTTCTGGAACAGAAAAGAGGAGGATAAGCACTTTCTTCAGCTACAATTTTCATTTCCTTATTTTTTTAATTTTTTTTTTTTTCAGTTCCTTATTTTTGGCAACACAGTTATTTCTTACAATTGGCCTGTGAGTTAGACCTTTCAACACAGTTGGATCTGGGGGCTGACAGAACCTAAATGAGTAATTGAGCATGTGAAAGTTGGAGCAAGTGTGATGTGCATTCAAAACTCTCCAGAAAGAGATTTTTACAACATTCAGTCCCTTCTGACATAGGAGGCCAAGGTATGATCAGGGCATTTTCATCTGTTTGTTCAGTGAAGTGTTATTTTAGTTCTAAAAGCTAAACATAAAAATGCATTTGATTACCAAATGCAAAACCATACATTTGATGAGAAAATGCAGAAGGGTTGAAATGTCTAGGTTTAGAGAAAAAGAAAAAAAAATTCTACAGAGTATATGGAACTGAATGAAAAAAAAAATGGAAAAAAGAAAAAAAGAAGTATTAAAAATCAAGAATATTCAAGGTCTGAAAATTATTGTGACCTGTGCTAAACTGGATTATTATACGGTAAATAACTAGAATAATTATATTGCAGAAAAAGTTTTTTTCTGAATTAAAATAATTCTAAATGTGCTTTTTAGTCAGGGGAAGAGGAGGCTCAATGGAGACATTATTGCTCCCTTTGACTACCTAAAAAGAGGTTGTAGCGAGATGGGTATTGGTCTCTTCTCACAAATAAAAAGCTTTAGGACAAAAGGAAATGGCCTCAGATTGTGAAAGAAGATTTAAATTGGAAATTAGGAAAAAAATCTTCACCAGAAGGGTTGTCAAGCACTGGAACTGGCTGCCCAGGGAAGTAGTTGTGTCACCATCCCTGGACATATTTTAAAGATGTGTAGATGTGGTGCTTAAGGACATGTTTTAGGACTTGGCAGTGTTAGGTTAACTGTTGCAATTCATAATTTTAAAGGTCTTTTTTGACATAAATTATTCAATGATTCTATATTTCCACCATTCTGGAATCCCTCCACAGCATAGCATAAGCTTATATAAAGATATCTGTGTTGTAATACAAGATGCATAATTTACTTATTATATTTTCTTACAGAATAGATCCTTTGTTTGGTTTAGTTTCAGTTATTACATTAAATATGCACATATATATTTATGTTGTGAGTCTAAGAGTTGTTTATCATTAATCAAAAGAGGCAATGACTAGGGTATTAGTAATGAACAAATAAAGCCTGATCAGATGGCAAATTATGAGTTTAAAACTGTTTTGGAGTTTGCATCCCCACAAGAGTGCAAACAGTTTTCTTGTTTCAGATTACTCAAGGAAGCACTAAATTAAGGAGACTTCACTGAAAAATGTTTCCAGAAAACAACAACAAACCAACAAACAAAACCACACAAGAACAACCCAAAACCCCCCAAAAAACCAAAACCACCCCAAACATTAATTACGAGAGTCTCTTTTTTCACAAAAAAAAAAACAAACACAAAACCAAATCAACTTTAAGAGTACAATTAACTATCATTTTCATGGCTTATACAAACTGAATTAACAATTTTAATATTTGACTGTTTGTTACTCACTGCACTTAGACAATTAAACAAAAAGATAATTATGCAGCAATTTCACTTACTGGTTATTTTTCTCCCAGGCTGCTTAGGTTCCCAGAAATTGGGACAGAAATACTATTTACTCCATGCTCCTTATACTGCTAGAATATGGTGTATGTCAGACCAGCAATCTGCATACACAGAAGGTTGAAAATGTTAGATTTGTAGTACTTATAGTTTTTGTATGTTATTTGCAGAGTTAAAATGGAAATTCATATCTATATTGGAACGTAGAATGTGTTCACAAACTCAAGTAGCTGTTTTCAGACACAGATATTTGTGTGCATCATTAACTGACTGGTGTAAATGTGCTTAATTGATACTAAGTGTGTATGATAATTTGGGAAGCTCTCAGCTACTTTGGGGTCCTTATCCTAGGAATATTAATGCAGAGAAGATAATGATAACTATATCACAGCATTCAATTGAACTCAGCTGGAACTTTGAGCATCATATACTGAATCAAATGTTCACTTCCCTCCCATGGTAGGTATAAACAAGCCAAGAATCCATGAGGCAAAATATATGATTTTGATAGCTGACAAACATATATGTATTGTAACCAATTAACAACCACACAGTGATATTTATTGGAAAAAAATATTCTGTGTGTAGGAAGCTTTGGATGCCAGGTGCTAGACAGTGCTTACTGTTTGTCCAACGTCTCGGTACTCTGCCTTGCTGCTTACTATACTGCCTCACTAAAAGAAATTTAAATAATGAATTTGGTGTTAATCTGAGTTTGTGGCTGAGGAGGTCAGGAATTCGCATCTAACAGGAATGACAAACCTTCAAGGAGGAGCCAGCAGCTGATTACTCATAGTTTGAACCATGGTGATAAAGCCTTCATAAGAATTTTGAGTTGATACTGAGAACAGATGCCTTCAACTTCAGTGGGGCCAAGCTCGTACACTCTATGCTACCTAAGCACAGCCAGTCATTGGTTTTGAGTGAAATTTAGCTACTTCTGCATTCCTGCTATGTAACAGTCGGGAATGATTTCTGTCAACCATATATAATGCTTGTCTGCAGACACTAAAATTTCAATATGGAACAATAGCTATATTTTTAATCACAGATTTATCTTTGGATTGAGTTTAGTATTTACCAGCTAATTTCAGGTTCTTTTAAGAAGGCAGTGAAATGTTATTACCCTTATCAGTCTCTGTTCTTCCATCAGTGATTATTCCATAACTTATTTGGTGATTCATTTTCACTGTTATTTTCCATTGCCTTTCTTTGAGATTTATTTTTTTTGCTTTAGGGCAGAGAGTTAAGGCAGAGTAATCATAAGATAAAATAAAGACTTTTCTCCCATCTTCTTTCAGCTGAAATTAAACAATCTGTGTTGACTGACAGAATGGGTTTTTCACTGACTGCAGTTTGTTTTTTCTTGAGACTACTTTTAAACCCAGGATATTTTTATGTTATCAAAATAATGATGTCAACTGCAAGCAAATTTCAGAACTTTGCAACTAAAAGAATAACATTTAATGAGTTTGCACTCATGAAAGTATAAAATTGTGTTATAAATTTTATAATATGCACATTTTAAGCCAATATATTATTCTTCTAAATTTCCCCCAGATTTTAAATTTACAGTTTTGCAATTTTATATTCACAAATGAGGAATACTTTGTCTGGATAAATGCTTTTTAATAATCACAACAATTTTCTGTTGTACATTAATGTGATAGGTGTTAATCTTCATTCCAGTGTTCTCTGAAAGCAAAAAACAATTTAAGCTTCTATAATACATCAGCAAAAAAGGATTACTTGTAATTAAAAACACTAAAGCTAGAGAGAAAAAAAAAAAAGAAATAATCCTCATTAATTTATTATAGATTCACTTTTACAGCCAGATCTTCGGCCAAATTTGGGGTCTCAGCAGGGTTCCATAACTTTACAACAGCAATGGATTGTGTCTGTACTTGGGAATTTGAAACAGAATACTTAAGCTAGCAATATCAAAAATCTGAATACAGGCTTAATTATATATACACAATATTTTAATACACAGCCAGGCAGATAGCAGAGCTCTGCTTTCACACCTACTGGATGATACCTGCTGCTATTCAAATATAGTCTTTGTCTGTGGAAAACAGAGCACTTAATTTAAACTGATTAAAAAGCTTCAACAAAGAATGGCCTGGGGGAAATAATACTCCCTAGAAAGACCTTGATAGAGTCAAGCACAACTATAGAACTCTGTGGAGGAGGCTTAAGTAATGAAGAGAAGAGCACGTTTGCAGGTGACATGGTATTTGAAAGGGTAAGATTACTATTCAGAGAGATCTTGACAAGATGGAAGAATGGACTGGCAGAAACGGCAACTAAGGCAAATGTCAAGGTACCTGAGATGCATTAACTCAAGTTGGAGACTGTAGACTGATAGCTAACTAGCTGTAAAACAGGTTTGATTTTTATTTTTTTTTTAAAAAAAGACTTGGGGGCTTTGTCCTTGCAGGCAAGTTGAATGGGAGTCAGCAATGTAGTGTTTTAGTGAAGAAGGCTAAGTATCTTGGTGGACATTAGAGAAAGCATAGCCATTAGGTCAAAAGAAGTGATTATTTCCCCTCCCTAGCTCTTGTGAAGACATGTCTGAAACTTCCTTGGGCAAACCATTTCAGTGCCTCATCACCCTAACAGGAAAGAATTTCTTCCTTTTATCCAATCTAAACCTCCCCTGTTTAAATTATAACCCATTACACCTTGTCCTGTCACTACAGTAAAGTCACCGTTTAATAGTTCTTTCAGCATTAGAGAAGTAACATCAAGAAAGCTCCTGATAGGTGAATGTGGAACTTAGTTACATTTTAGTATATATTTTGTTGTATTTAATTTTTCTTGAAAAATTTCATTGCAGATTAGATTAGATTAAATTGTATTAGTAAACTCAAAGCAAAAAGTGAAGGAACTTCCCTTCACCATCCATGGGATATGAAGGAAAACCATTACTCTGCAAGTCACTAAAAGAAGACGTAGAAGACATGGGCACTGAAACCACCTGGCAAACACTTAACTGCTGCTGCTAGGACTGCATGCCATCCCTTCATAACCCTCTTGCATCCCAGAAAGTTCAGGCCAGTACCAGGTGTGGTAAAGGTCATAATTTATGTTACTGGGACATTCTGGGAGGTGAGGATGTGCCACAGTCCAGCTTACTGGCAAAACAGGTGATCCCCTCTTCCTGGGGGTGCTTCAGTACTGCAAGGCTAAGTGGCAGTATCACTCATGTGAAACAGGAAAGGTTGCAGGTTCTGATGTGCTCCCTGCTACATCTCTTCATGGAAACACAGATGGCCATGGTGTGCTTCTCTGTAGCTTGGTGCATGGCTAATTTGGGAGGAGATATGTAGCCCATAATTCTGGTGGATGTATTCCTGCTCATACTGTAGCTTTCATAGGACTCAAAGGCCAGATAAACCCATGCACTGGGCTAGTATAAACACAGGGCCAGGTAGGCAAGTTGGATGGAAAAGGCGTTCTCTCCTGCTCCCTCAGTTTTATTTTTTGCACTGAAGCCCATGTCAGCTGTGCACTACCACCAACTGTCTCAGTCTGGTAGTAACTGGACTGGAGAAAGTCATGTAATAATAAATTATAACAAGCTGTGACATTGCTTGTCCTCTGTTTCACTCCTTACATCATCTCTGTAGTGATGCGGAGTCTGCTTCGCAAAAGGATGCTGAAAAGAGAGGTGCAATGCATGTATCTAGGGATATTTTACCATGGATGGATATAGAATCATAGAATGGTTTGGGTTAGAAAGGACCTTACAATCATCCAATTCCAGCCCCCTGCCAGAGGCAGACACCCCTTCCACTAGAGCAGGTTGCTCCAAGCCCCTGTGTCCAACTTGGCCTTCAACACTGCCAGGGATGGGGCAGCCACAGCTTCTCTGGGAAGCATCAGTTATCTTGGGAAACTCTTGTCTGCTTCCTACAGTACTATATGCACCCGTGTATGGGTGGTAATACTGAAAACGATGCAGCTTTCTGACAAGGCTACAGACATCAGGACAGACCAGTGAGTCATCCCAAAGTGAGAAAATACTCTGTGGCACAGTCCTAGAAGCAAAGGGCTCAATCTTGCCATCTCACATCTCAGGCAGCACAAGTCCAACTTGGAATTTGCCTTAAAAGAGCCATTTTCATACTTCCTTGCAAGCTTCTTGGCTTTATCTTTCCTATATACATATATATAAAAGCCTTACAGGTTTATGGGAAATACCTGTCGCTGGGAATCGAAGAAGCTCTATACTTGGAGAACAGTAACACAGCATTGACTGCTGTAGTAAACCTACTCAAACACATTCTTCCACTGGAGACCAAGCATTCAACAGGATCTTGCATAGTTAAATCCATTATCCTTCCCCTTTTTCCATTTCCTAGGTATTCTAACCTTGAACAACACAAAGTTCTTTTCTATCACACAGATGTGTAAACTCTTGCATTCATCTGCTTCAGCTATAGAGATCGGCACAAAAGACATTGCAAAGGTGATTTCTCAGCTCCCTCAATTGTGAGCAAACCAAATTAATACAGAGTAGCATCATACCTGAGGTCAGCACTGGCTCTGTGCTCAAAAACAGTCCTTCAGTTTTGTCCTTTCAGTGCATGGGCACAGATTGTGATTTCTGACAAGAGGAAGCCCTCTGTCATGACTCAGTACTAGGATCCATTGGTGCAGCTGCACTTAACTTCAGTGAAATTATCCTCAAAATGTTAAAGCAAGCCCAAACTCACTATTTTCTGTTGCTTCTCCTCTTTAAGTGTTCCATGCTTGACTTTTCAGGCCAAAGAGTGCTGTAATATTTACATCAAGGCTTCATTTTCACCTATGACTGGCTTCTGCAGGGCCCAGCTTAGAGTTTTTACTCTGAAGCAGTTCTTGATCCTTCAGGAAAAACCATAATTTTGCCTTGATAAAGGCTTCCATTGGGAATTTTTTGCAACTGGGAAAGGAATGTATTTTTCAGGAAAAGATAAACTTTTTTTTCTTCTTTACAACAACCAGCTTCATTGGAAATACAGAATAAATGAGGGCAAAAACTCTTTAGCAGCTTTGCATACTTGAGTATGAAGTAGAGGCAAATTAACTGATCATCTTCTGCACTAAATTTATACAGAAGACAAATTATTTGACGGAACATTCTAGCGTGGTCTTTAAAAGAGAGAAATAAAAGGTAAAGTCTGCATTTTGCTTGACCAAAATTATTTCCTATTTAAATATTCACAATTAAGCATCTCAATGCTACATATTCTTTTTATGGTCATTTACAGAGTGTCTCTGCCATAGGCACTGTACAACATTCAGAAGGTCTAAAGAACTTAATAATGTGCTGTAAATGCTAGATAAAAAGAATTTTTACTGTTTGCTATAGACAAAATTGGGTAAAAAGCACAATAAACAGATGTAGCAGGCATTTACACTACAAAAGCTTTTCTAAATCTTCCTGTCTATTCTCATTTCTCTTGTTCTGCATGGGACAGGAGATATCATTGGCTTAGAAAAAGAGAACCAAATCATTTACTTTAACCCCTCTCCTAGAAATGACATGTTAAAAACAAAAACGCCATTCATGAAATGAGATATCCCTCCTAATTCCCCACTCCAGAATCATGATGACTTTTTGTAAGCTGCTGACACCAGCTTCTCAAGCCCCCGGGTGTTCTAGCACCACAGGGACAGCCAAGAAGCCACTTCAAGTAAAGCAACCGATTGCCCTCCCACTCCTGGCTTGTTAAACCTTCTTATAAAGCATTGTCAACTGAGTCAATATAGCTTATGGGAAAGCCTACAACAGCCTCAGTTTGGGTTGGACGGGACCTTAAATCTCACCCAGTTCCAACCTCCTGCCATGGGCAGGGACAACTTCCAGCAGTAGGTGGACTCCAGATAACTGTGAGGGTCACCCTCCACTGCGGCATTGGCTGCACCAGCCAGGCAGCTCCCACATGCTCCCATCAGGCCCCCCCAAGGTGACCAACACCATCACTCCAACAATGGGAAGAAAACCACACTTTCTAAGGAGATATCATTAATATTATAGTCCTGTCCCTCTTGTGACAGCGCTGCTGGATTTGAACTAGAGGAGAAAGGGAAGTGTTAATTAACATTTAAGCCCAAGACTCAACTGGAAAAGCTGTAATGCAGCCTCTGCTTTGTGACAAGCTGACCAGGGCTTATGCTTCCCTTTTGGAGATCTTCCCTGTTAAGTTTTCCTCAGAATGGCTTTGCTTTCCAGTAAGATATATTCAGACACACAAGTCCCTTTGATGTGTCAGGATCCACTGAACATTAAAACCCAATTACAGTGGAGAAAACTCTTTATAAATTCCACTAAGACTGGAAGATTTCTCTCAGTCAGAAATATTTCATCCCATTTAAACCAACATTTCAACCAGAGCTATCTCAGTGTATCTGGGAAAAAAACCCAACCGCTACAATCCTCTCCATTGAGTAGCTCTGCAGAACACCCTTTCCTCACATCTCCTTTCCTCCTCTGACTTGGTGGATCCCACCAGAAATGAATCCTGGCCACAGCTTGACAGCCAGGTTTGAAAAGCTATCACTTTCCAGAGTAGCCCAAGGGCAAAGCCCTGCTGTCTCCAGGGACATGGAGGTCATCGCATGCTTCTCAATACAGCGATTCATAATGCTTTTCAGTTACTCTTTCACTCCTGCACTCCTCAGAGCTAGTCAGCTTTTTCTGTTCTACATTTCCAATTTGATACCTGATGCTAAATTGAATAGCTGACGTTAGATTTGCTTTTGTCACAAGGTTACTACAGACCTTAAAATTGTTTCTTACTAAAGAAAATGACTTGATGTCATCCATTAGTGGTTGCTTATCATGGAGACTTCATACTGCCTCCAATACGGATGTCTTTGATTTCAAAAGAAAATCAAAACAGGCACTTGTAGTGTTCTGGGAAGGAGGGCAGTAGTGAGGAAGCAGAGAAGAACATCATTCAGTTACTTTGGCTATAAACTCAGCAGAGCCCAACCTCAGTACTTTATGGCCTGGGTCAATTTTAAATTGCAAGTTTAAGAGCATTAAGATCACCCATTCAGGGGCTCAGCCCTGCTGTGAACTCCTCTGTCTCAGAGTTTCAAAATGCAACTGGGTATAAAACCAGAGACTGCACAAGGCAGCTAAAAAAATACCACCTCCAGCTTCCCTGCTAATGCTTCTTGAACTTACTAATAGAATGCACAATCGATGTACAACATAACTGCTTATTCCTCTGCTAACTGCCAAGCTTTCAGGGAGAACCTTTGGGATGTGTGTCCTCCTTTCAAACACCCCTCACTCTCAAAGCTTCTCCCCTTGTCTCTCCATAGTACATTCACAATCTATTTACCCTTTCTTGTTTTAGCTGCATGTAGAAATGAACTGAAACTGTGAAAAAGCAATCATACAGCCGGAGGTAGAGCAGCACCCCAAAGCCTAAACTACCCAGGGAGCGGGGTCACAGCACACACTGTCTGATCCTTTGCAGAGAGAAGCACCATTTAAAGCATGAATTTTAACAAAGTGACTAGTTTCACGCTATTTAACAGCCAGCTCACATTCAGCAGCCATGGTTATACAGAGAAGCCATAAAAACTTGGAAGGACTGGCAGGCACTCTATTAGTACACAAGGTAAACCCATGCTCCTGAAGTAGAAGCTCTCCTTTGAGTAATTTAGCTGCTTTGCACTGATGATCACATAGATATGCTGCTGCACACACTGCATGCAAAACCAAGTACAATTACTTTGGAAGTTGTTTAGGGTTTTGGAGTCTATACATGTATAAATAAAAGATTAACTCAAATTTTAAATAACAGATTAAAAATATATTCTGCACCATTACCATAACATTCACAAACCTATAATGGGGAAAAACAGATTATAATTACTTTATTATGCTTATAGTTTTGAATGAAACAGGATTTTTTGATACTTTATAGCATAAAAAGCAAGGTTATGAGGTTTCAAGAGAAGGGGAAAACAAAACAAATCCCTTCCAAATGGCCATAAGCTAACACAATCATAGACTCACAAGGCTGGTTTGGATTGGAAGGGACCTTAAAGCTCATCCAGTTCCAACCCCTGCCACAG
>JBAFWW010008471.1:0-11933 GCA_036873685.1 Agapornis canus | reverse complement strand
CCTAGGGTGAGCATTGTGCCTCCTGTTGTGCTGAGTTTTCTAGAGTCCTGTACTGTTTATGCTGAGCTAGGAGACCTCTTCTCTTGATAATTCTGTTAGTGAGGGGTTGCACTGAACTAGTGAATTTATCATTTCCTTTTCTCCTCATATAAATCTGTCTTGGCTACTGTGTACCTAATTTAGGACCTGGTTTTAATTTCAAGTGCCTGGCTCCCTAAATTGTAACTTAACTAAAGGTGAACTAGTGTTCCTAAGATCCTTTAGGTTTCATGATTTCATTACTGTGAAGTTAACTAGTGACAACTGAAGACCAATTACCCCATTGCACTTGAAAGGGCAAAAGCTGTGAATAATTGTTCTTCAAATGTCCTGATATTAGAAAGGACCACAAAAACAAGCAAGGGTTAAATTGAATCTATATTTTAAGGCACATGTACTGGATCTGAGAGTTATTCTAAGTGTATGACATTTTTCTGCAATTAGAAGCCTTCATTATCACCTCAATTAGCCTTGGGCATAATCTTTCCTCTCTTATTTAGATCATATATCAGCACCAGTAGTTCATGTTGTACTTGTAAGTAATGTACATCAAGTCTATTTCACTGTTCCAGTTTTCCCTCTTAATGCCTATTTGACACCCTGTAAAAAAGGTGTTTCATTTTACACAAAATAATTATTCATATATTAATTGTGCACTCATCTTTCCTTCAGTGCTCTTTGTTATCTGATTATGTTGAATACAAGTCTGTATATTACAGACTTCCAATTCTGTTACATACTAAACAGAGCCATTATGAATCCTGTTTATAATGGTGCCATTAAAAATGATGTGCTGTCAAGAATATCTTATAATGATGGTAGAGAATGTGTGTTTTCAAAGATATTTAATGACTATATGGTTTTAAAACTGCAATGGAATACTTTTAATGGATTCCAATATAATAAATCAATCATATCTTGCTTGACTTGGTTACATTATATCCATGTTAACTGTGTTTTATGAAAAACTGCAGTTAGTTCTTGAATATATCCTCCCCCTTTCCCTTCGCAGCCTTTAGGCATTGTTCATTTTTGGATTTTCTATATGTATTTATCTGAAAGATCATTTTCAGGATAATGTTTATTCCCTCAGATTTGTTATGTAGTTAAATAGGTACAATACAAAACATAATGTACAATTTTAATTCTAAGTCATAAGCAACATAGAAAACCTATGAGCTCTCTTAAAAGGATAATTTACACATTCCTAATGAGTGAAATGCTGCCAGCAGTTATTAGTACTTCACATGATTCCCAGTGCACCACGAGTGCTGCAATTGCATGGAACACAGAACAAGGTGGGATATATACCTTTGCTGGAACCAGCAAAGCAGCAGCAACTCTAGAAGATAATCTGGGGAGCAAAAGACCTTGGTGGGTTCATGATTATGGAATTTAAAAACACTGAAGGCAAGATATCCAAGACTGCTTTTCCATTCCAAAGGTAATTCTGAAGGCTTTCTGACCTAACTGAATACTTTTGATACTTGTGTAATGAGACAGAGGATGACAGAAGGTTTTTCTCTTTGCTACTTCTTCCAGCAATTGATAGATGAAGAGGAGTGTGGCCATCAGGCAACAGGACATATGACAAAATATATTCTTCTTTATTTTTGGAGTGACTTGTGGAATACTTAGTTTTCCAAGTCTCACATTAGAACTATCTTTTTATACTGTCAATAGTGTCAGTTCTTTGACAGTCTGGCTGCACTTTCAGCAGCACTGGGATTCTGCTTTGGGTTGGTGTAGCATTATAGGTTCTGCAGCTTTGAATTGTTCCTTTTCCTGTTTTCTTGGTAGTTTCCTGGCACAGACCTCATTTTTTTGGGTTTTATGGTGTGCAGAGAACTCAGGAGTCTAGTGAAAATTATCTCAAGATGCATTTGCCTCTCTACCCCTGAGAAGAAAATGAAAATGCTTTTTTTTTTTTTTTTTTTTTTTTTTAAGGAAGTAAAAAAAAAAATAAATCACTTTTTTTTATATAGGCAGTTTTGTGGAATTTTTTTACCAAAATAAAACACTTAACAGATACAAATGAATATTCATAAGGCAGGAACATTGCTACAGCTTTTTATTAGTGTTAAACTAAGGTAAATTAAGTTAAACCAAGTTATGAATACACTAGCCCTGAGACTGGGATGCTAATTTGTAATAATGATTCAGTCAGATTATTTAATTTTTAATGTCAGTGAAAATACGATATAAATAAAATTTACCATGTTTTGTCATCTTTTGCAAACAAACAAACAAAAAAAACAAAACAAAACAACAAACCACAGGTGAATGAAAGGACATCTAGACTGTGTGTTTAGACACAGGATCTGATTCTTAGATATATTGGTTATGGTACAAACGACCTATCAGAAGAAAACTCACTGCTGCTCTATCTGCTGTAGCCAGGCCTGATATTTTCAGTGCCACTAGGGATATTTTAGGGGAAGAAAAAGAAGTAATTACATGTCCTGTATTTATTCCACCAACACCAGCATGGGAAGAATTATTTGAGAAAGGAACTGGAGAGTGATACAGGCTTCTTATGAACAGCTGTTTCCTTCATGATACATTGATAGAAACCCTTTCTAAAATATGTCATCAGTTTGAAGTAGCATATGTTTATGATATTCCAGACCTCAAATGTTACACTAAAGTCTGTACCATCAGGTATTTTTTTTTGTTATTGAATGATAGTGACAGTATTGTTCTTTTCTTAAATTATATTCTGACTGCCAGTGTAATATTGTTATAGGTTGTTTAGATGAGGCTAGTATTTTCCTCAAGGTAAGAAGCATACAGATCTCTAAGCAAGTAGTAAGAAAACCAATAACCCTAAAAAAAAAGGGTGAATATTCAGTATTTTAAAAAGAAGAATACAAATTTGTTACTCCCTGTATCTGCTGTTGTCTAGATTTCATATAATTTCATTCCAAAAACTTTTAAGATGTTTTTCTCAAAATTTCTCTTTGAGTTCTCCAGTGGAATCAGTCACTTAAATATTTGAGTATGGCTATGTCCCTGATGAAAAGAAAACAGCTTTTGGAGCCATAGGTCTATGATTTCAGAAATTTTCCTTTTTCCTATGTATTTTGGTTTGTTTTTTTTTTTGTAAGGAAAACGTGCTTTTGAATCTCCCCCAAATGATTTTTTTTATTTTCTGTACTGTTAGCTTTATATATTTTCAAAGTGTACCAGATTAGGCTGTAATTTATCTCAGGATGCCTAACAAATAATTCTTCAGAATTTTTATAAGACAGCCCACCAAAGAGAGGAAATTTGTTAAAATTTGTTGGAAAGAGTAAGACTTGGCCATATAGCTGAATAGGCAAGATGAACATTAAGAATTACATGCATAGTTCCCAATGTAGTTAAATAAAAGCAAACTAATACTGCTTTAATTCATGTTTCTGAGGCTCCTTTGTTGTTTGTTTGGTGTTTTTTTGTGTGGGTTTTTTGTTTGGTTGGTTTTGTTTCACTTTTATAGAAGGATACCAAGTCTCCAAATGAACTGAAGAATAATTTTTACATCATAAACATTTTACTTTATAGTAATTTATCATACTGAAAACCAATTTAAAGCAGAAGAGAGCTTGAGAAAAATAATACTTTATTATTCTAGATCACTCTTTTAAGATCAATATAATTCTGTTGGAATTTAGAAGGAAGTTGAGGAAAGGAGATGCATCTCTCTGTTATTACACCTCTTTGTGTCTGTCACTTCTGAGGCATGCTGCATTTACCGACCCTGTCCTGGGTATACTTGTGCCCTTTTTCCTGGAGGTTACAGTATCATTGATCTCCCAGAACAATTAATCATGTAATTGTTCTAATACTCTCATTTGGAGTGAAGTGAGTTTATCACAGATGTATTAGTCTAATTAATTTTTGACTGAACCAGAGTTAGGGATGAAAATCTGAATTAATATTCTGGACCAGCTAGGAGGGTAGGAACCTTTTAAATTGGAACAGTATGTGCGAACAGCTGCAGGTATTTATCACTTGATTGTCACCTATTATTTTTCCATTTACAGGACGAGACACAGGTTGGTGACTGGAGTACAATCTCCACTATTATATTACAGAAGTTGTGTTATGATCATACATGTCTCAGAAATGCACTGTAGTTAATGACAGTCATATACTCTGACCCATGTGTTTTTTGTTACTTTGTCTAAAAAAGGGGAAAAAAAAAATCTAATTACAAACCCACATTAAATATAATGCAAAATAATAGATTAGAATCCAAATTAACATTAGACTATTAGCCTAAAGCGGCTAATGCAGTGGCTGAACTTTGGAAAAAGATTTTTATAGAGCTTTGACTGCCTCTATTGTGGATCTCTTACATTATAATGTAATATAATAATATAATGTATATAATAATATAATGTATATAATAATTCTGATTAATCATGTGAAGTATTGCATAATGAACTTGGAGAGGAAAGTTCATTCTTTTTGTTTTGATTATTGTTTAAGGAGATAAATCAGGTTCATATATTTGTGGCATTCTCTATTAAGCTACAACTATGACCCTGAATTTGGATGCACAAATTGTTTTGGTTGGTGTGTCAAAGAAAAAAAATTATTATTGAATCTTCTTCTATGTAAAATGATATCTTATTAAGAATCTTAGATTTGTCAGTTCTTACAACAATATTATTTTCAGAATAATACTGTGTATTATTTCTTTTTGGTACATCTTCAACAACAGCAGCAGCCACCCATATGAAAGGCCAGATTTTCAAATGAACTTGGCACCTGATAACTTCCCTAAATGAACCTTGAAAAGATTTTAATACAGATAACAAATGTGAAGCAAACTTTTTTCCATACTACCTTTTATTCCAGATATAATCAATATCTATTTGTAAGTGAAGCATTGCTCATTAGTGTCATGATGTGAACAATGGACTAATGTTTTTCAGTGTGCTAGGTTAACAATTGGAGATTTATATTCTTTAATAATGATAAAAGAATATGGAAAATTAACCTGATTTTATGCAACTGTAAGTAAAAGCCATCATGGTGCAAGAATTCTTTTTCAAAAAGTTTACAGCTTAATGGATTTTAAAAGGTTGACAAACACTGACCTGTGCAATAATAGTGGTAGTGGTAGTTTGATGCCTCCTAATGAGATACACAAACAGCCAGTAAATGTTTCAGGAAACCATCTGCTGAAAGGGGGGGTTCATAAATTTCAGCCTTCTGGGATTAAGATGACTGCCTGCAACTCAGATACAATCGCCTAGAGACAGATTTATGGCTTAAACCACTTGTTTGATAGTAGATGCTGAAGTCTTTCAAAGATTAAGCATGGCTGAGATTTTTAGTGCTCTTGCAGATGTATGTTAGGAAGCTGAGAACCCACTTCTGTGTCAGGGACTCCTGAAGGAGACAACAGGATGAATCTGCAAGACAGAACTGTTCCAAAGCTGCCAGGATGGCGATAATTCTGCCCATGCATGAAGCAAGCTTCAGGCTGGGGAGCTTAGTAGGCAGAAATATAAGATGTTAGCAGACAAGGGGGTTAAAAAAGCTTTCTAAACTGTCTTAGATTTAAATGTCTGAATTTCATTTTAGTTCTCATCCAGATCTGGGCCAGACGCACTATGTTGAAATAGGTCATATACATATCCAAGATATGTATCACCAGAGGGCACTGCTAAACTGGAAACTAAAATTTTATTTTGATGTGTAATTCACATGTATGGAAAAAAGCTGCTTTTGTTCTGCTTCAAATATTGCTATTTAAATATATATATTACTGAAACTGGCATATGGCTGGTTTTAGAAGAAATAAGAAACACGTTTTTAATTGGAGCAAGGAAGAGAAATGGAAAACATGGCTTTTGGAGTTCAGAAAAAAGATTTTAGTCTCAATTTCTCAGACCCTAAAGGTATTTTGTTAGTGTTTGTCCTTAAGAAGATGGCAAGATTAGAAAATGAATTATTTGATGAGGTACGTGACGTATTCCTTAACCTCGTCAGAACCTCAAGGTCTTTCTTTTAGATGACTGCAAAAGGCATGCTTTGTACCTGGCCTATGCTGCTCACCCGGGGAAGTAACAGTCTTGCTTTAAAAGCTCTGGTCTGTGTCAGGTATAGAAGCATGGCATACAAAGAGTTACTGTGATTTGCATAAAAATGCCAGTAAAGTGCAAATGCTGCTTCATTAATATGAATGAAGTTCACAGGATATTTACAAATTACACAAAGGCCCCCATTTAAAAATATATATATTTGATGCAAGTCACACACAGTGTGTATCTGAAGCAGTTTCTGATACTGGCATAACATGGCATGACAATAAGTAAATATAATGGTTGTCTTCATCTTCACTGACACAGTAACTCAGATTGTGTACTGACAGTAACAGATGTAGCGCTGGATATTATTTGAAATGAACTCCAGTATAGTATATCATGGTAATAGGCTTTGTCCATATGAAACATGCTGTAAAAGTAAGGACTTAAATCTGCATGAGGAAGTGAAGAAAGGGTCAGATTGAAAAGGATGGGTCTTTAGTGGTGATATGAGGCTTCTGCCTTCCCAAGAAGCATGATGCACTGTACATAGGAAATAACAAGAGTAAGAAGAATTAAAAGTACTTCATTAATGAGAGATTCATTTCTTGTTAGTCTGAGATAATGAGAAAGATGGTGTGGCTGTGGAAATAATAACTGGAATCAAATCTGTGGTCTACTACACAGTAAAATCATGTGAAATTATGTCAGGCATTAAGACTTGCACATAATACAGCACATACAAGTAAATCCACAGAGGCTTATGAACAAAAAATGATGCTTATCTTTTGCACTTGTGAATCACCCACATGAGAGTGTATTTTGTCATGAGCTAAATGAAATACAAAATCATTCTCTGGATATTATGCAATAATCATTAATTTTTTTTTGTTATGAAAAATAGAGTATCTACAGCTAAGTTGGAAAATTAATTACATCACCTTCACTTAAAGACATTTATTTTAAAATACTGCAATCTAATTGAAGAACACAGTGCTCTGGTATCATAGCTACTTAGCTTCTTACCAATAAGTTCATATTTCATGAAGAATTATTCCTAACAATCCCACAAATTAAAACAACATCATGAGGACTGGGCTGTTTTTTACACTTTAATTATCATCATAAACCTAAATATCAGACTATAATTTTATAACTGTTCAGATTGTTCAGTTAGACTATGTGAAGAATGAGAATTTAAAGAGTTGGGTGGTCTGTGTTTTATTTTAATAAAAGGCAAAGCTATATTTTTCCATGGATTAAGTCCAACACAGAGAGAACTGTCAGTGTGAAAACAATAGAATTTATCTCCACTGATGTAGCTTGACATATGAACAAGAGCCTGAATTGTTGCCATGGCAATAAATGTGTAGGACTTATGCATGCATTTTCTGCTATAGGATTTTGATTAATGGCATTGACTAAATAGTCTGAAGTAGAAGAAACACTGCAGCAGGCCTGAGAATAGGGATGGTCTGGAATGGGTATGCACACCCTACTGCACACTTTTACTGGTGACATAAACTGTGGTTGAAATCTGAGTTAAGTTTCCAGTAAATTATGAACTAAGGATTTAGTGCTTACGCTTAGTGTGCGAATTTAAGATGAAAAGACAATCTCTTGAACATGAGCTGTGTTGGAACACGTTTCTATTTTCATATATGATATTTCTTCTTTTGGGCATAAGTGGTTTGAATGATACTAATAGGTTTTTTTTTTTTTTTTAATCTTTAGTGACTGTGTGCTCAATACAGGTCTCGTTTAAGAAGACAATAAAGTATGTAGCTTTGGTTCAATCATTAAGCTATTGAAGCAGTGGGAGAGGAGTGTGTTGGTATACTGAGCCAAGGTCTTCATTAGGCATAGTGAGAAGTGGTTTTCCAGGACTTGAGCAAGATGCAGAGGACCTCGTGGGGAGTCAGTTTCATTATGGGAATGGTCAGAACTTGCCGGAAAGGTCTCAAATAACACATTCTTAGAATTCAAGTAGATATGTTTGAAAATAATAAGAGCATACAGTTTATCTGTCTTTGTATGATTGTATACTTAGATGGAGTGCATTTGTAATACTAAATATATTAATTATGAAAGAAATGGAAAGTCCTAACTAGTGTTTAAAAATCTGTACTCACTGATTTTTCACTGAATTCTGGAGCACATTATCACTACTAATTACATATATATGTGGGATTTAAAAATAAATTAGGGAACTTTGCAACCAAATTCAAGCAATTCTAACAGTCAATGAAATGAAAAAATCTCTCATTTATGATTTTAAATATACTTTATTCCCACATTTGTTCATTAGAGAAGTTATTTGAGTTTAATCAAGGGTTCAGCTTTTTCTCCAGCTCATCATCTGTTCTTAATCAACCCTGTCAAAATCAGACTGCTGAATTTGTGACGCTGCTATCATTTCTATGGTAATAGGATAGTTGATGAGCACAGTATTATTGCTTCATTGTAGGATCTGGGAAAAGAAAGACTGGACTGTGTGGGAGGCAGAATTAACAGGAACACAAGTGTCTCTTTAGTCAGAGAAAATAGGAGCATGGGAAATTATGCCCAATTAAAGGTATTTTTGTGAAAGGGCTCCCTTTCAATTTGTCTCAATGTGAAGTTTCCTATGATTTTATAACCTCACTAATACATTAAGAATACTCTTAGAAATACTAAGCAATGTTTCAACACTTTTCCATTATACCTTACATTACAGTCTCTTGATTTATACTTTAGCAATTGCTTATTGCAAACTTTTAAGGCAAGAGGATACTAATTACTTTGAAGTTTTAAAACCCTCTGTTTGCCTGATCCTCCTGCTCCCAGCCTCTTACTGGCATCCTCTCTCTCACACTGGCACATTTGTCTTCCCAGTGGGACATGGTAGTGGTGGTGCAACATGTTCCTCGTCATCCAGCCAGTTTCTTGGGCTTCTGAAGCAGCAGTGAAGAAGCGTTAGGTTGATTTTCATGCTTGAAAACCTGGAAGCAGAGGGAAAAGAAAAATGAGACTACCATATCTCTCAGCTGTATGAATGCTGCTCTTTTTGGCTTATATGACATCTGCTACTGATAGTATACTTTGCAGATATAAGTTTTGGCTGGTTTTTTCATACCTCATCCTAAGCAATTAAGAAGGAAAGGTGTGCAAAGACCACCCAGAGATCTTATTGTAAGGATAAGAATGTTTAATTTCTCTGGCTTGTGCTTTGGAAGTGTTGTTATGATGTCTGGCCCATTAACTATGTAACCCAGCACCTTTCATGATTTCTAAACCTCTGCCTGATTTCAGGACTCACAGGGTCCAGATTTTCCTTTCACGTAGTATGAGAGCTATCTCGCCTTCTGTTGCCTGAGGAGCCCTTCAGCTGTGCTGTTCTTAGTGTAGGGGGACCATCCCTGGAAAAAAAGTATTCCATCTGAAGTAACTGGTTTTGATATATCAAATAGCTCTGGAATGAACCAGCAGCAAGGAATACAAGGCCACCTAGGTGTTGCTGACGTTCATACTGAAAACCTAACCAGGAAAGATCTTGTAAGTACTGCTTTACTTTCTCTGATTATGAATTGGGTGTGTGTTAGGTGAAAAAACTAATTCAAATCCATTTGAACTTACATAAAAAGCAAAAGTCAAAATGGCTATTCTGTAGTCATTCATAACTTGCTAACAATGAAAAAATTCTTCATGGTATCTACCAGTATCTGAATATGAATAATGGGTCATGTATAGAAAAGCCTCTAACTCATTTCCTCATTTACCTCCCTTGGACTCTTCAGGGGAAATTTCAATTCAAGCCTTCCTGTAGGCCAAAGGGACTGCTTGTCAGGACAAGGGATATCTTAGCACATTCATGGATTTGACAGGTTATCTTAATAGGACCATGAGAGGGCTTCTGGCTCTCAGGCAAAAAGAGAGACCAGACCAATTATCCCAATTCAGCCTAAAAAGATTCCAAAGCCTGCTAAAGGACAGTGGAAGTGATGGAGAAGCTGAGAAGTTTATGAACCATCATCATTATACATTGTCCTTTGTACGCACTAGCCAGCAATAAGTACTATGATCAACACTCTGGTTTTCAAATGGACATCCTCTCCTTATTGTCTAGGTTTGCTCAATTTGTCTGACCTCTGTTGCAAGATGAGAAGCTGGGGTAGGAATTCAAATGGCAGTGAGAAAAAACATGAGAAAGAGATTAAACAAAGAATTCCTTCTTCAGAGGTAACACTGAGGTGCATTACAAACTTGCTATTATTTAGTTTTAAATCTATTTTTGAGAGAAGCTATTTAATCTGACATAATTAAAGAAAAAGTTCTGGGCCTACATGCTGTTTTAGGCTTGGCTGTGTAAAAGAAACCATACATGGAGGATCCTGTCATATAGCGCACAGGGATCCAAACTGTGGGGAACATACCTTCCTGAAAAGTTTGATTCAGCTAATCCCTTTTCCTCTCAGATTCTTTACTGTGGAGCCCTTAAAAATCAATTCTCTATTTAGTCCTTTTGGGTAATTGATACTAAATTCTGTGTCTGCACTATCTTAACTGTCCAAAAAGCAATCCTGAGCTTTTGTTCAAAAGGAAGAGCTGGTTGGAAGAGTTCACTATTGCACATGAGAGTAAGCTAGCTCAGTCCATAATTTGGTTTTAGATTCTGCCCTGCAGGTAGCAGCTCAAGAAACATTTTCTGTCATCACTGGTTAGCCAAAATGCCATGCTGTCTTGGAATATAAAAATATTGCCTTGGTTTCTAATACCTGTGTCACCTTTCAGATGAATTTCAGGAATATAAGTGAAATATTCAGTGCTGTGTTTCCTTAACAGATGAACTTTCCACAATCAGGATTAAAGTATACAGTTGGAGAAGACTGCAGTTTCTCAGTGGCTGCTATGGACTATGCTGTGAACTCTCTTAAAGCAATAAACTAGCCCAAATCTCCTACCACCACCTCGGAGTGCCTCAATATCACTGAGTAACACAGAGCAAAAAATAATGACTTTGTGGAAAATTATTTTCTGAAATAAGTTTGTGTTTTCATGTATTACTGGAGGTTCCTCTGATATAAGAATGGAAAAATCTACAGAGACAAATAAATTTCCTTGATCAGCACATTTCAGTACCTTCTTATTATGTTGCAGCTTGGTTCTTTTCCCCTTTAAATCATTTGGGCTGCAGTTCAAGGTATTGCTTAAGCTTTGTGTTCAGAGCTGCAATGTCCATGCCCCTCAAAAACGTAAATAAGAACAGGGAGTTAGGTCTTAGGTCAAATAAATCACTCACTGGAAAATTAATATCCTAAAATTTTGGTGGAATTTGATTTAGGCAATCCACCTGCATTTTTTCCCATGGAATATCTGATTTTTTTGAGGAATTTAAGCAATTGAAAGATAGAAATGCATGTAAGTATGTCTAAAAAGTGTTATAGCCATCCATTTACTTAATAAAATTATTAACTTTTAAAATATTCAAGAATCTTCAATTAAGATTAATTCCTGAAAGTGGTGTAGCACACCTAGGAGGTGCATGCATATAAAGTACATAGAAAATGAGGGTGGGAGCACAAAACCCACCGCTTGTTTCATATGGAAACGCATGCTGTATTAGCTAAGGAGATAGCCATGGGAGTATACCATAGGGAAAATTTGAATTGAAAAGGTTTGATGTATCTAGAATTTATTCATCCCTATCTATACCTGCATTAGTTATAAATATCTTTACATAAAGAGCTTTGTTAATGACTCAAGCACATGCAGATGGAAGGACATTAGACCAACGTAAAATATATTCAGGGACATCAGCTTAAGCAATGGCTTGCTTAATTATTATAGCTGTATGTGTCTAGGTTGTTGCCTACTGGCTGGCTTTAAATAAGGACA
>JBAFWW010008467.1:8889-22914 GCA_036873685.1 Agapornis canus | reverse complement strand
TGCTGTTCTCAGGCCTCTGACTCCCCTGGGCTGCAAAACAGGTTACCTGGCTACAGGATCCAGGCTGGTTTTATAGGCTGCGTGGGCAGTACAGCACTCTGCTTTCTGATCCAGCAGCTCAGAAGTATGTGCAGAACATGGCATATGGCAGCCCCGTTAAGAATCAGAGTGCTATTACGCATTTATTTTACTACCCTGTTAAATGAGAATATTTCATTGCTACTGACAAAGCTCCAGAATGCCCTGTCTGCAAGCAAAACTTCTCAGGGTGAATGCCAGCATGGCCCAACCTCTCCTCTCTCCCACCTGTGGAATGGGTGGGGAGGAAAGGAGGCAGGGCACTGTGGAGCTGGAAGGATAGTGCTGCTATCCTGGGAGTGATAAGGGGATGTTATCCTCAGCTGGGCGTAGTGCTGTGCCGAGAGTGCACCTGAGGAGTAGGCAGGGATGGAGCAGCTGTAGTTTCCTATGTGCTTAAAGAGCTGGCAATCTACCATCTTCCATGTTGTGGTGTAATGAAACACAAACTTCTCCCCTCTCCTCTGTTTTCTGCCCCAGGGAGGGGAAATGTGATACTGCACATAAAAGCTGCCACACATTACAGTTTTCAAAGGAAAAACTTAACATGCAAATCCTTGGAGGTCAGCAGATCAGTATGCAGCATGGTGTGGCAAGCCAGCCAGGACCTTCCCTTCAGCTGGGAAAGGCAGCTCTCAACTGATTACCATTTCTGATGTGTAGTTTGGTCCAACAGCAGATGATTTAATTACTTATCATTACAGCTTTTTCCTTTGGAGAACTGCTGTTACATCTCCAGTGTGAACTAACTCAGATCCTTGGTACCTTCCTCTTCCCTCTTAACATCATTCTTGTCTTCAGGGTCTCTATAACCATGTCCTCAAACCTGGATGTCCTTGTGTTCTATTGGCTCCTCTCCTGAGAACTCAGTCCTTTGCCATTGCCAAACTAGCTGACTGGGACAATCTTTTCACTTCCATGTGCCTGCTTACTGCTTACCTCCATTCAAATGGTGCTCATAACCCAATCTGTTTCCAGCTTGTCACCTGTAACCATGTGCAGTCAGTTTATGAAGTTGTAGGTGGTTTATCTGTTCACAATTTTTTACATGGTTAATGAGCCATTACATACACAGTTCCTGTACTATAGTTAGCACCATATTTCACTGACCACGTTCATGGTGCCCAGAATTTTCTAAACACTTTCCAGCAGATACAGCATTAAGTTCTGTTCCAAAGAACATACAGTTGAAATACCACAAAAGCCCCAAAAGAATGTGATAGTATTGCACCTATATCACCTCCCACCATACTGTTTTCTTCTCCAGTATTAGGCCATCATCTTTTCCTCAAGACTTCCCCAAATAATGTTTACAGTCCTCCTACTGGTATGCAGCAGTTATCACTTTGCTCACTATTTGGCCTATCCATAAATCATCCATTCACTCTCTAGTATTTTACTTCAGACTGAACAATAACCTCTCTTCTTTTACACCTAAATTTCCTTTCCAATTTTCTGTCTACCTTACAAACTTCAGTGGTTTCTCTCATCATGAATAGCTCACAGTCTTTAATTCATTCATGGTTACATCTCTCTGGGAAGTGGAACAATGTTGTTACTCTCTATTTCACAGCAAGAGGGCTAACACATGGAATGACTTGCCAAGGCCACATAAGATATAGGCAGCAAAGCTGAGAATTTAACCTCTTCTATGTCTTGAGCCAATATCATAACCAATGAGCATGCAAAAGTTTGACTACTGCTTCCCTACAAATGAAACACTTAATTTTTCATACACTTCCTTGTTATTTTTTTAAATGGAAAAGTTAAATTAATTTTTATCTTGAAATAAATTCATTTCTAAAATGAACAAAATTGTCATTATTTTGTTTTTTTATTTTTGCCTTTGTACCTTTGAGGGAATATATAGGAAATACAACTTATTTTTTAATAGGCCCTAGCCTATTGAATTGCAGAATCACATTGATCTGAGTAGGAACTGATACAGACCCTTAGCTGGCATACAAATTATGCAGCAGAATAGCTAATAGGGTAGCTATCATACTCCAAACTCAGTTCCTGACTCTGTTTTTAGGATCAGTGTTCTCAAAATGCTCTCTGAAGACTTTAACTCTTAGAATGTGGCTGGCTACTTTTCATGCATCGTCCAAGATGTAATTAAAAAAAAAAAAAAATAGAAAGAGATTAGATCTCCTTCTAAATCCAGAAAACTGGAACAAAGCTGGCACCTGTGTTTGCACGCAGGTGACACCAACTGCAGGCCTTTAATTTAGATGCTGTCAAAGTGCATACCTGAGCTATGCAGGAAACTTAGGCTCAATCCCAATGCCCTAAACTACACTTAAGCCTAGATACTAACTAAAGGAGCAGCTATGACTGAATGCATATACTGGTAACTGTTCCAGAGCACACCTATGTGAACACTGCAGTGGGACACTGAATCACACAGAAGTACCCTTTTTGTTTATTACACTGGAGTTCTGATTTTGCATTAATCCTTTGAAAATAATCACGTAGTCATCCTGAAAGATTATTCACATCTGTTCTTTCAATGCACAAGGTAGTTTTTTGGGATAAGCATAACTTTGGCGGTGTTTAAGAAGACCATGTATAGTCAATCCCAAATCATCCATTTTCAGTAGTTACATTTATAAAGACAGGCTCATACATTTTGAGATAGCTACTTAAGTAACGGGGAGCCTTGTTACCGACTTAGATGTTACTCTTTGCTGACCTCACGAGAGTTTCAAAAAGAGGATGGTACTGCATGGCTCAGGCTTCATCACTCTAAAGTAGTTCTTGTTTGTGCTGTGGACATTATTCTGGGAGCATCTGCAAAAATAAAATGAAAATATTTGTATTATGGAAATACCATATATGTTAGACACTTCCCTGAGGTACAGAAAAAGACTCTTTGCTACACAAAAAAATTACTATCACAAAAAGATATGAAAAGTGAGAGCGATAGGAATGGAAAGGAAGAAGAAGGCCAGCTCATAAAAAAGTCATGTCATTTCTTAATTATGTATTTTAGTACATGACACATCCTGTCACAAAATTTAGTCCATGGCACGGACTGAGTTCTATGTTCTCATACTCTTTACTCTCCCTTAGGAGAGATTGTTACAAGGATCAAAATTAACTAAAGAGTAAAAATGTGGTAAAAAGATTAGATTCTGTAGTACAGATATGAAAGCCTGGTGTTGTCATGCTGCAGATGAACGCATTGCTGAATCCATGGCAGACTTCACTGGGATGAGAACTGCATGAGGCGTCTCAGAGAACTCAAGGATCTGGTGGTCTTTTTATACTTCTCTTACATTGAAGCTATTGTGTGAATCACAATAGCTTCACTACCCAGTGGTTCTCAGTTTTTGATTCCCAGCCTGCAAATATTTGATGCTCAAAGCATCTATGGAATTAAGGACTAAGACCTGGAAATATGAAGATAATACTCCTTTGGTGCAACCCTTCTTTATTAATGTCATAAATCATTTGACTTCAGTAGCAGAGAGGTTTGGGGCCATACTTGACTCATATTGTAAAATGTCAGGTTTTATAAGTATTGACTCTACACTAATAGAAAGCACTTTTACTGCTCAGTGTGGATGCTGTCTTGCATATGAAAATCTGACCTCCCTGTTCAGCTAAACTCAGCTTTCTCTAATTATTCCCCTGCCTGCCCAGGGATTACTGGTATGAGTAATCTAAGCAGGAGTTGGCCTACTAAATGAAAAATGTCAAAGGCAGCAAGAGGGAAGAGAGTCACAAGGAAGCTCTGCAAAGTTCTTAGTCACTGTGACATCACCAGTGAATCCACACTGTGATCAAAGCAACCACCAGCACTGGGGAACAAGAGACACATAGAGGAAGGAAGCAAGTCAGAGGCAATCTCAGCTAGAAATGATCGCAGTTTTGTTATCAATTTCAAGCTCACAGTGATGCTTCTGGCACCAGAATTTCTCTGACTCCCTTAAGTATAACCACTGCACAAAGATGAAACTTAAGAGGCAGTTTACACTTACAACTTTGCGTACAGTGCTCAAGTTACCACCTGCAGCATGTTGACCCTGGCACAGAGTAGTTTCATCTCAAGACTGACCATGCAGCACCAGATTTCCTGCAGCCACTGGCAGGTGATGTGAGATACAGCCCTCCATTCCCTGAAGAGATTCCAGAGGCCGCTTGGAAACATGCAGAGAAAAGGACCTGGCACACAGGTTCTGCCTTCTAAGCCTTTGTAGAAAGAGAAGTTATACACAGATATTCAGTGTGCTAATTGTGTTCATAAAAATAAAGAGACACTACTTAAATGTAAAATAAAACACAAAAATAAAGAGACATAAAAATGGGACATTACAGCACTGCAGGAGTCCCACAAGACTTTCATACTTATTTAAACAGGAATATTATGCTTTAGGTAAAACAAATCTTAAGTGCAGTAAGAGTTGATCACAAACCAGTGAGTTTAACAATCAATAGGTTTTTCCTGAAAGGATCACAATCCCACAAAGAAATCTAGAAACTAAGGCTGTGAGGTTACAAGAACATTTCAAAGTTTTAGAGGAAAACAGCACTGGCTCCCTACAAACCATTCCTTCTGCTTAGTTTTTAAAGGCAGTTGACAGCTGAGCGACAGGGTGCTTTAAATAAAAATGATAGGATTCATATGAATAAAACCAAAAGACTTCTTTTAATGGAACCCATCATCTTCTTCATTCACTTTATGGAAGCATAAAAATAATATTTCGTTTGCAATAGTATTTCAGAAAGTAAAAAGCCAGTGAGTACTGGCTGTTCGCAAGATGTTGTGGTACCTAAATCCTCATAAAGCAACGCTGAAAAGGCACTGCCCTTCAGGTAAGAGGTGGCAACAACATCATGTGACTTACATGGCCATACAGTTAATAATGGAGTTAAGTATAAGCAAAGCTAATCATTCAGCAAGAGCCCAGGGCTCAGCAGTTTCCAGTTTCAAACAAAAAGTCCTTGCAAACTACTTGTATTTCTAACTAAAAACTGAACCAGTTATGAACGGGGCTCCCACAGTGCAAAAATGTCTATTTTCTTTTTCCTTCTACTGCTGTAATTTAAGATAGGAAATGGCAATAAGTTTTTGGAGTCTTAATTATTCACTTTGAAGCACTCTTTCAGGACTAAACAATTAAACTAGATGCTAAATATATGCAAATTATATGTAATATATTAATACGAGCATAAATCCCACATTCCTTAAAAAATCCCAACATTCTATTAATAGGGAATAGGAACACTACAAACTGCTCACGTTTATGACATAAATGTGGTAAGTGTATCATAAAATGAAATTTAACATGACAAAGTAAAATCTAGTTTTTGAAAACAAACAAACAAACAAACAAAACAAACAATAAACCACCCACCCAACCTGTATTCTTTAAAAGCTGGCAAAAAATTCCAGAGTTTTGATTCTATGAGTTGCACTGTTCTAAAAAGAATTCATGCAACATGTTCTAGTGTGAGCTGCTACAGCTCTGGGGTTCATTTTACTAAAATATATTATTTTAAAAGGAAGATAATGATCTATATCCTGCATGCCACAGAACCCATAGCATGGGTAGGATGAATCCGTGCTGCTTGTCTGCAGTCTGGCACTCAGCTGCCAAAGGACAAAGACAGAAAACATAACCCAGCACAGAACCCTGCTGCTCCCTATCAGAGAAGCAATTGCTGACACTAACAGCAGCCAACACAGTTGATAGTAAGGTCTGGTTAGACAGTACAGCTGATAGTAGGTCAGTATCTTCCATTTAAAAAGGGGCTATTCCATGAATGTTCAGGAGCCTTTTAGAAAGGCTTAGTAGATGTAGTATTTCTACAACTAAATGCAAAGCTTATGGATCTTTTACACTTAAGTCATCAAGAAATAATTTGCATCAATGGCAGGTGTTTAGACCACATGGAAATTACTTTTCTCCTTTATTAACAAACTGAAATAAACATCACTTACCCAGCTCAGGACATCACTGATAAAGCTTGAGGCTTGATTTCCTTCTCTGTTCTGAAAGTGCAAGACACTGTGAGTGTCCCAACTATAGCTGTTCCTTGTACATAGCTGTGCAAGCTCTGCAGTTATTCCACTGGATGTGCAACAGTTGGTGTCTGTATGTTATGGAAGACAATCAAACCCTAAATATCTGTGTCCCTCTTATGATTTTGTGGGTAATGTTGCAAGTTGAGCTCAGATCTTCAGACACATCAACTGCAAACCCTGCATTCAGGACGCCAGACTGCCCCAGTGCCAATACCCATTTGTTTGCGTGGACTCTGAGCTATTCAGTCAAATCTGCCTTGCAGCACTGAAACACTTTTGAGTCCTTGGATCTACATATTTTGACCAGGGCTACAAAAAGTCCATCTGGTGTTAGGGTATAAGAACACATGACATGTATCAACTTTTAAGCCCACTGAAAATCCAGAAGTCCATTGAAAGACACTCAGGAAGAAAGTTAAAGCACACACACTCTTTAGTTTTCCCATAGCTCAGCTACAAGTGCTGTGCTTTAGCATGAAGTGTCTGAGAGCTGTCTGTAAACTCTCACCAAACCTGCGGCCACAGGTAGTGTGCCTTCACAGGATGAAAGCCAAAAACATGCAAACTGCTTCAGAATAATGCTGCAGAATGAATAAATCCCCCTACATTAAGACAGTGTTCACACAAATGACATATTTTGTTATAAACTCCTTTGCATTTAAGGCATTGGCATTTGTGTCCAAGGTTTTCCAGCACATGCATTACACCCCTCAGTTTTGCCCCACCTGCTCAGTCCCTTAATGTCAAAGGGCTTTACACACGAGGAAAAAGAGAACCTGAGGTGAAAGTACACACGAACAAATTCATTTCCTGGTAAACAAAGTCCTTTCTCCAACTGCCAAACCGCATTTCCACCTGGACTGTGGGTGACTTCAAAGCAATGCCTGCACTCCCTGGAGGAGGGCCTCAAAAACCTGGACAAACGACTGTGACTTTCACCACATCCACTGTGTGCTTTGAAGGTTCCTATGATTGTGTACACCTTGGTAGAGTCCTCTTTGGAATGTGTAAGTTCAGCAAACACTGGATATGCAGAGAAAAAGTCTTCTGCCAAGTGGCTGCTGCACTATGTTGATTGCCAGTGCACATGCAGCACTGAGAACCTTTGAGAGCACATTCAATATCTTTTGAAGTGTTCTGTGTTCCCATTGCCTTTTCCTTCGCGTGTTAATCTTTTGTCCCATATTTTGGCAGACAGACTGTTCCCTTCTATGTCACTAACATCCACTTTATTGTAACATTGCTGGATTCTCTCCTCAGCAAAATTCCTGATAATTTCAGTTGGTGTCTTAATTGTACAAGAACTTCTGACCAAGTAAGTCATGCATGATGCAGGAAACCCCCTCAGAATGGTTAAGCAACTCAGAATGAGAAGTTTCCTCTGTATAGACATCTCCTGAGTTGGTTTGTAAGGCCAGTGAGGCACAGAAACATGACCTCAAAGAACATGCTAGCAGTCAAGGAACCATAAGACTTCTGACTATCAGACAGAAACTGATCTAGTTACGATCTAGTTACTGCTGAGAGAAAAGAAAATCAGATGAGCTCTTCTCCAGTGACACTTGTCACAGAGACATACTATGAAAGTAGCTTTTTCTACAAATTTGGCTGTAGTGTTTATATTCAATAGAAACCTAACACTAGATTGTATCTGGTAAGTTCACTATGACAAAGATATTCAGGTGCCTACAAGTGTAATAGCTTATTTCTTCTGTGAGTCTGTAGGATATTGGAAGGTATGCAGAGCCAAAGAGCAGAGAGCTATGCCCTGCTGCATCTTTGGAATTTACTCCCATTTCAGGAGGCAGAAAAGTAACAACAGTTAACTCACCAAATGCCAAGAATCAGCTTTTTGGAAGGAGGATGGCTCTGTTGAGTAAGTACTTTTCTGCTGGGGACAAGAGAGAGATTCTACTTGCCTTATGAAAGTATCACTGTCACTGACAATCAAGCACAAATTCCACTAGATGCCAGCAGCAGGAGGTCAATGACAGACACGCTGTAATTGCCAATACACATTCTCAACTTGTCCTCCCATTTATTTTGTGCCATCCAGGCATAAGTAACTCGTTTTCATTCTGTGAATAGAAATGAGGCAGAGGAAATAATCAGGTGGACTATGCCCTGCCAGGTGACAAGTTCTCTGTTTGCTTTTTCTTTTCAAGTAGCTCTTCACTGAGCTTTTTGTAGTATTTCACAGGCCATTTGGTTGCAAGGAATAATCAAGCCATGGATAAGGAAGAAATTTGTGTTCTCATTCTCCCAGCACTATGAAACTGAAGAAGAAACAGGGCTATGCCTCTCTAATTTCACTGCTTTTCTGGAAGTGTGTTTATTTTAGGCTTCTGTTCAGAAAAAGCAGTTTAAAGTCTGGATAAAATTCACGCCTGAAACTATTTACTCTTCTTGATATCATATGAGTGAGGTACAGTTCTTCACTGGAATATACCCCGTGACAAATAATGCCCTAGTAATTATGGGTGGGGATTTTCATGCAGTGACTGATGATGCCTTGGAAATGAGCCATGGCACTCTGCATTCAGAAGCTAAGCTATCTAAATCCTTGCAGACCTCATTTATGCTTTTGGGAATATAGGACAGGTGTGGCAGTTACTAAACCTGGATACTTGAGAATTCACCTCTTATTCCCAGGTGTGGGCCATTAATTCTCGCTCAGACTTGTTCAGTTCTAACAAGTCTCTTTTGAACCAGATTTTATATGTGCACATACACACACGTGATACATAGCACTTTCCTTTCAATCTATTTATCTACTTTGTTTTTACTCTTCTTTCACTTTCCTTTCAATCTATTTATCTACTTTGTTTTTACTCATCTGTAGCCGTGCAGCCTCACCTTACCTAACATTTCACATACACATTTCAGCAAACACCAGTATTGTTCAGTGGCAGCCTACAAAACCCTGTCACACTCTGTAGATACTAGAAGACCTGCAGTTTACATTGTTTAGTACAGTTACTGAAGAAGTCCAGGTAAAACTCAAGCCAAGTCCCATTGAAATTCACAGCAATGGCTATCCCAGTTTGCACTGGATCACTAGATGTCAGATCAAAGCCAGAGAACACTCAAAACACAGGCAAAGATTGATAAAAAACCTGTGAAATCCTGTTGAAAACCTGCAAAGGAACGTGGCACTCCTTCATTTTGTTAGATGCTCTTCCAGAAATCTGAACACTTTGGGGCAAAGTGACACACCTACAGCCTCCTCCCAGACCAGGCATTCTTCAGGGACATGCTTGATACTTTCAAACTCAAATGCTTACAAGAAAGCTTCTAATTCCGTCTTGATATTTCTATAGGTCACATATAGTAACCCCAAGTGCTCTGCTCACTTTGAAAGGACTTGTGGCTACTGAATGCTAAGGTATATCTGGCCATCACTATTTACTTGAAATACATTGGTCATCTTCTAAACAGGTCTCTGGAATACATGAAGTCAGGGGATGACACATGTTAAATCTTGAAAAAGTACACATTGTTGTGACAGTAATTTGGTGTGCAGAGAATTGCCACAAGACAATCAAGTATTACTCAGGGTAATGAGATGGCCTTCTACCTTCAGAGGCTACTGCTGTAGTGGTACACTTTTCAGAGTAAAGCACCATCTCTGAAATAAAACAGCAGCATTGGAGAATGTGAGCTGATTTGGCACAAAGCACAAGTACCTGGCAGCATGAGGGATAAGCATAAGCTGGATAAGGGTTTCACAAAAAAAAAAAAAAAAAAAAAAAATTAAACATTAACCATTAAAAACAAAAAAAAAAAAAACAAAAAAAAAAAAAGTTGGAAAAAGGGTGAAAAAAAAAAAAAAAAAAAAAGAGAATTTATCATTAACGTTTTGTAGCTATGAAAGAGAAGCCTCTGATATGTGACTGTTGAGGAACCCAGCCTACTAACCAGAATAATGCACAAAAATTGAGACTTGCAAAAATGGGCACATCTTTTCTTATGCAGCTGGCTAGTTCCAAAAGTGCTAGCTAAAACCTCCTGATTAAAAATTTCAGCTTCCTGACAATGGCATGAAACGAAAGTATGGAAATGAAGGGATTAAATCTCAGGAAAAAACTAATGCAGATTCTATTTATATGAAAACATAACGTACCAATCCCCCACTTAAAACTGCAAAGAAGATGGGAACAGCTGTAGCTGGAGGAACACCTAGAAAGCTTGTGTTTCTAGCGAAAGTGATCACTGATACATTAATCTTCTCAGACGCTGTAAGGTTCCTGTATTAGCCTGATCCATTTTGCTACCACCCAATAACCTGGTGAAGATGTGTGGGAGGGAGCTGCTGTCTTTTACTGTGTCTTCCTCCACTCCCCTTATTCTGCTCATGTAATTGAGTTAATCTCTTTCCAGAAACCAGTATGAGTAGCTAGATATCTGGATAACTCTAACTGATAGCTAAAAGTAAGGTAAGTAGCTCTAGAAGATACAGAACCAGAAACTGGAAATACTTAGACTTAATAACTGCATAGAGGGAAAGAGCAAAGACTTTGGATTTTTCCTGTAAACAAACTCCGGGCAGTACTACTATAAAATGGATGTTTGCTATTAGAGCAGAATGGCTTCTTTCTTTGTTTCGGATTTTCTAGAACAAAAGCACTGTAACTTTCCAGGGCTATAATTAGAAGTATGATCCTGAAATAGTAGTGACCACTAAGCAATGTTTCCTCTCCTTTCTCTTCACCTATTCAAAAAGGCTACCTCCGACAAATCACCTATTAACAGATAAGTTTCTATCATTTAAATTATTAAATTGGATTGATGAAAACCTCAGGAATTTTGTGCTTAACAAGTGTAAGCTTTTTCAAACAGGTAGAGAGAGGTATTCATAATGCTGCTTCTTTCTGTATATTTTTTTTAAATATAGCCAGGTTTCTGATAAATCAGCTCTGCGAAATTTAGATTTCTACAAACAGGTTTTTGGTCTTGGTGTAGGTCAGTCCTGAATGTGAAAAGTAATTCTTGCAATACCAAAATGAAAGGGCTACTTAAAAAAGGGAGGTTTGCAGTAATATGATGAGGGAAAACCTCTGTAACAGACTTTGTACTTCTGGGATATTCTTGAATGAATGTCACCTCTTTGGTAATCATAAGGAATGCAAACATATCCAGTGAGTTTTTTCCATCCAGTTTTGAACAAATCTGGGTTGAAAGAAGAGTGGTAGCAGTTACCAAGAAAAGCATTTATTTTGTTATAATTCAGTGCATTTGCCCTCAAATACATTACATAGTACAGCCTGGAATGGTGCACTTTTACCTAAGGGGCCTATTTATTTCCACTTGTAAAATATATACACAAATACATTTATTTTCTTCTCTGCTATATCACTTTAAAGGAAATGACCAACTTCTCATCTAGAAGAATTCAAAGGCATGGATGGAGACCAGATAGAAAACTACACAGTAGCATTATATGTGAAAAGTAAACTTCTAAGAGGAATGTGGAAGTCTGAAGTTAAAAAATCCAGTGAAGGGTTATCCATGAGGGAATAGAGACAAATAGCTGAATACTTAAGGGAAAAAGTATTTTTTAAAGTGTAACTTGTAGTCCAGGGTGTTTGTATGGTTTTTATTCTAGGACAAATAAATAATTGCCTATGAAGACAGAGCTAAAATGCATGAAGAATGAAATCAGACACAACAGAAGGGATTCAAACAGCAACAAAATAGTTCTCACACTAAGTAGAAGGCTGCAGAGAACTTAAATGTTTTTGTAAGGGTTAAGAGAACCTACCAAGTGTGCAATAAACAGGGGCATTTACCCTACAGGCTCCTCTCCCCTTTACACCTTCTGCCTCCAATTCTCGCAGTTTCTACGTCTTCAATAGTATTTGTTCTATTTGTTCAATGATTCACTGTAGATTACTTAAAGATGCTGAATACCCATGCAAGTTTTTTCAAGGGCTAAAGTCTTTAAGGAATCATGAGACTGGATTTGCGCATCAAAGTATGATACAGTATTATCTACAGTCATACAGGTAGACTGCTGCTCTAGCAATATATTCAGAATCACAGCAAAAAGTACTCCATCCCAGCCTGCAACATCAGGCTCCAAAGCTCCTGCACAGCTCAGTAACTCGCAGACAAGCAGGTAAAGGGTGTGTTTCAATGCCATCTCTTGAGCAGTTCCCATATATTTATGTGACTGCTTCTCAGATCGCTTCCATCATACCCTGTTTTTACTGTAATGCTGTGGGAAAAAAGAAAAATCCTGCAAACACTAAAGCACAGTGTGTGATGGTTTTCCTGTAAGAGGATACAATGCTAACCAAGCACGGGAGCACCTTACCTGCGTAGAATTATGTGTGAGCATTAACATTTAGAATAATCGGACTCTGAGAAAAAGTTGGTCTACATTTTATTTTCTTCAGCTTTCTTGGATGAGGATTAATGAATGAATGGTCAAAAGCGCTCCAAAATCCTAGGAGAGCACTCTAAGAGCACACACTTAACTACTGTTAATGCTTACCTGGAATTTTGCTCTACCTATAGAAGGATGAGTCATTGTCACACAGAAAATTTAAGTTTCAACTGAGAAACAGAAAACATTACAGATTCTAAGGAAAATACTTGATGACTGACAAGGAAAAGTATCTTCACGGTAATGAGCTGAGTAGACTGCTTTGCCCAGGCTAATACTCAGAATACCTCTGCAAACCTGGTTTGTTTTCCAAAAGGCTTTACAGAAACAATCCCCATCCCCTCCGCCCCAACACCATCCAGACATAAAGATGGCAAATACAAGTAACTGTATCTGCATCACTGATTCTGCAACTGTGTTTACAAAGCTGAGTTTTTCCACTTCTTTGCAGACATGAAGTATTTCCCAGGCAGCTCTATGTGCTAAACTGGTGTAGGGTGCAGATTGCAACTTTGTCTCTCTGCGTTTAAACAAAACCCTCTTTTTTCCCCCTCCGCATACTGTTTTCACTGACTGTAACCTGAACTTGTTCAAAACTGACCTTATAAACTGGTGATTTTCAGAGCTGCAGATGTAGACACCTGTGTACTGAAGTGTCTGTTTCCCATATGAAGAGCTATAAGCACATCCTGCACATACAGAGCTTGAGATACTAATATATATATATATATGTGTGTGTGTGTGTGTGTGTGTGTGTGTGTGTATGTATTTGTACACACTGTAATATTTTTAGGTGGAATTAAAGTGTTGTAAACCAAAGTGTCTGAAAACATTAAGGGCAAACCCCTAATTCTTCTCTATAAAAAGTTAAGTATTTTACAATAACAAACATATGCCAGTGAATCTGTTGGAAAAAGTCCCGACGCTAACAAATCGGTGAATAATTTAATGACATTTAGCTCTGTGATCTAGATGTCCCCCAGTCTGCCAGGGTTTAGCCTTTTTTTAATGTTTGAAAAGGAAAATTGACTGATAGTTTATAAGATCTAGGAATTTGCCATAATTTCTGCAGTAAACAGTTACAAGTCTCATCTGGAGTCTTTAGAATTCCTTCCACCGTATCTCACATCCTCCCACACAGGCAAACCACACAGCAGCTACACTGAGATGGAAATACCCAGCCAGGTGTTAATTACCAGCACAGGCTCAATTAGCAGGTGCCAATCAGTACAGAAACACAACCCTGTTCTGGCCAATTCCGTGCCAGCTGCCGCCACACAACACCCAGCTGGCCTGAGGCACCTGCACGTGGGACGAGTCCCTAGTGCTGCCCTCGAGGGTAAGGGATCGGGAAACACGGGCTCTGCGCGGAGGTCAGGGGGGAGCCGTGGGGCGCAGCGGGCGGTACCACCAGCCTGCTCCGCCAGGACCCTCGACACCTCCTCCAGCGCTCTCCCCATGTCGAAGGAGGGAAGATGGCGCCCGTCAGCGCCGCGGATGCGCGTGGCAGTGCAGCGCCTTTCCC
>JBAFWW010008466.1:0-14302 GCA_036873685.1 Agapornis canus | reverse complement strand
GCCGGGGCCGAGATCCAGGCGGTGCCGGTGCCATCGCCGCCCGCCGCTGCCTGCAGCCCGCTGCTCCTCGACTACGATGGCTCCGTGCTGCCCTTCCTCGGGGGGCTGGGCGGCAGGTACCAGCGGGCCCTCGTGCTGCTCACCTGGGTCCCAGCACTCTTCATCGGCTTCAGCAAGTTCTCGGACTCCTTCCTCCTGGACCAGCCCGACTTCTGGTGCCGGGAGGCGGACGGACAGGGCAACTGGAGCGTGTCCTTGGCGCCGAGCCACACCAACCGCAGCGATAACGGCAGCATCTTCCCGCCGCCCGGGCTGCCCACCCCGGCGGGGGGCAACGCCAGCGAGTGTGACTGCCACGAGTGGCACTACCGCATCAGAGCCGGCCTCGTCCAGAACGTCGTGAGCAAGGTGAGAAAGGCGCTTTCCCTCAGGCTCCCCACCCTGTCTTGCCCTCACGGACCCCCTCGGCCCTACCCTGGCCCCACTCGACACCCTGCTCATCCCAAGGTGAAGGAAGCAGCCAGACACAATGCGGATCTGTCCGTTTGTGCTGCCGCCGGGTAGGTCAGGTGCCCTGTGGGTTACCCTTCCACTGGGAGTAAATCTGATGTCCCTGTAGTCATTTCTCTCCTAGGGTGTCACTCCAGGTGTCCATCCGTGGGTTTGTTACCTGGGCACTCGTTGCAGCACTGAGCTGGAAGTTCTGATATGGGTTCCTTGGTGGCTCTTTGGGATCCCAGCAATGGCAGCTGTCCTGTCCTCTACATTGGTGTCTGTGAGAAAGACTTTGAGGGCTAGAGAGAGGGGAAAGGGCTGTGGAGAAGGCTCTGCTGGTGATATCGCTGATCTTAGTACGAGTGTACTAATGCAGGTGTTGAACTGCATTCAACCGGGTTGAATTTTAGGAAAGCTGATGAGACGATCACCATTGGGAGGAAAACGAGACAAAGTTCTACTGAATTCTCTTTGTTTACTTATTCTCTTCATAACTGTTTTAATAGAACAATAAAGGAAGGAATGTCTTACACAAGCTGTTGTACTCCAGGGGCAGAAGTGCATGCTGCTCTGTTTTGTGTTGCCTAACATTAATAGCTAAGGTGGAAAAATTCTAGTGAGCAGGGTTGCTCTGCTTTCTGCTCTTCATATTTGCTGAGTAGTGCATGCAAAAAAAAAAAAAAGCCTTTTCACCTGAAAGCTTTGGGTTGTGTATGGTACCAGTGCTGTGAAAGCCCTGCTGCCGGTGGATGGCCTCTTTGGTATGAACAGGCAGCTGGAGCTCCTGGAAATCTAAAATGAAACTGTTACATCAGGAAAGTAGTTCCTTTAATCTCAAGACCCCCTCCTAAGATCAGCAAAAATTACTTCCTGCCTGAGGGTAGTGTTTTGTAGTAACTGTGTTTATCTAGCTGGGAGAAACACAGTGATAATCAGATGACTGGCATGATTGTGCTTTGGGTAACTGGAACACATTTGCATTTAATTGTTGAAAATCATTTTGGTTTCTCTTTGTGTCCCTTGAAAGCATGAGCAACAGGGGAAGAGCAGGTAAAGCAAATCCCTCAAAACCTTAAATCCAGAGTGGATTTAATGCAGCTATGCTCCTTTCTTGATAAAAACACAGGCACAGGGTGGACTTGAGTGGTTTCTGCTATAGAAGTGTATAATAAAATTTGACGTTTAAGAAAGGCAGATTTGCTTCTGTTAATAACCAGAGACAGAGCTATTCCGATATTTTGGGGTTTAACACTGAAGCTTAAGTGTCAGAAAAAAAAAAAATAAATCTTGAAATGTTTCTTTTTAATGTAAACTGCAAAAAAAAAAAATCTTTTTAAATGGTGGAGTCTTTTGAAGGTCATTGTCAAGTTGGCCACAAAAGGTCAAGGGAGAGTTAAGTTTGCCATCGTGCATGCTTCTTTAAGGATAATAAAAAAAGTGTTCTTTGGAAGACCTTGCGGTAAAGGGCAGATCAATTTTAAGGGGTAAATAAACATCTGTGGTCCCTGCTGTCTTGTTTTCTATTAGAAAGAATAATAATCATCTTTTGAGACAATGGGTTTTTCCAATGTGGAGCTTTTATTTTTGTTGTAGGCTTGCTTCCAAAAACTTGGCATCTTTTTTGGCTTTGATTTGTAATCCCATCTAATTATAATTAGATTGTTTTCTTGGGGTCAGGATTCCGCCTTAGTTCGTGCTTTGGTTTTGTTTGGGGTGTTTTCTGAGTGGCTGTGCTGTCTCTTTGTATCCCAGTGAAGAAAAAAAGAGGAAAAACCTAGGCAGAATATCAATGTAGCTTAATTTGGGCTTACTTTCATATAAACCCTCAGGAGCTCTGATACTGTGGGAGCAATTCTTGTAACTGCTGACTCCTCTTATATCTTCACTGTCCTTTGTGTGAAAGAGCTGCCCTGGATGAATTCAGAAGACTGGATATTCAGATCTCTCTAAACTCCCCTCAAAAATACATTTGTTTCTGTAATGTATTTTGCAATGTTCTCATCTTTCTAAAGAGAGTTTTATTAAATCTTAGTCTAATGTAGACTCATCTGTGTAGTAGCCAGGGGTTATATTGAAATATCATAAAGAGAGCCAAAAGTATATTAATAAAAAATGGACTTTTGTTTGGCCAGTAAATCCTGTTGTTCTCATCTTCAGCAGTCCAAATTAATCAGTGGTGTACACTCTGTCATTGCTTTGTCTGCAGAAATGAAACAATCGTGGTCATTTAGCACAAAGCGTATTTCCTGCTCTGCATTTTGTTTATGTACATGCACATGAGACCTCACTGTGCCTGGTTTGCCTGGTTCCTCAGAGGCAGATAGCTGTCCTTTGACTGTGTTAAGTTTCAACATTTCTATAGCCTCTCTCTTAATGGAGATTCTTCATCAGCTGTTGTATCTCTGCCCAGGCTTTCTCAGCTCTCTGTTCCCTGGTGCCCATTTGCTCCCATCCTTTGTCCTGCTGGGATTGAAGAAATGAAGATCTTGCTTTTTCCAGCTCTGCTGTGTGCTTTGCTTAGCCCTGCTTGTCTTTAAGGCTTTGCTGGAGCCAGAGGTAGCCTTGCACCTTTCATGGAGAGTGGCACTGCTGATAATGGTGCTACCATATCTTGACCTCCTTGGCTGAGTCATTGGAAACGGTGCTTTTTATAGTGCTGCCAGTCATTAGAACTGGAAATGGTAATAAAGGACATACCGCTTATTATTTAATGCTGTTGAAATACATATAGTGAAGAGGTCAGATGCATAATTTAACCACAAGAATTCCAGTGGCCATAGTAAATCACCTATCTACGCTAATGTCTTGACTCGGTACATAAATCTTGGACTTTAACTTGGTTTGTACATAAATATCTTCTTTTAGGACAACTCACTTGTAAGGATTTCTTACTGCTAAATGCTTCTTTGGGGATTTTCATCTGTTCTTTATCACAACACCACCATTATCATGCTGCTGTAAACAGTTCATGTGTATTGTTTGAGAGAGATCTAGCCTGAACTAGCTTTTAGGCAAAAGGCTAATAAAAAGACCAGCCCCATCTTAAATGGTCCATGTATCTTGCCACTGTCCAAAGAAAGGATGCTGAAAAATACCGTCCTTTTTTTGCCTTGGGGGAAACCCTGAGGTCCCACTTCACCCATTTGTAAAGTGATGCTTCAAGTAACTTATTAGTGTTCACGCAATATGCAACATAATGACAACTAAACATAGGTAGCCATGAAGCCTAGTGGGAAGCTGGAGTGTGTATGTTGTGGTTTAGACTCAGCCAGGACTTTTAGCAGGGACTTTTCTTTCTCATTAACTCGTTTAGTGCCTGAATCTTCTGATCATATGCAAAGCCAGCTGTAATCTTGGGGCAAAGTTTTCACAGAAGCTCTTGGTTACAGGATTGATGGTTGCTGATTTTTTAACTTCTGTTACTAGGATGACCTGTCTGTTGTGCTTGTGGTGTGGTGGTTTGTTGTTCTGCATGCTGATTTCTATAATGAACCTCAAAAGCTGATGATGGGCAAGGACCAAAGCTTGATTAAATGGCAGAGGTTGATGGCACAGTGTCCCTCTGTGGGCACCTGCAGTGTTCCAGATTGTTCCACCTCTGAGGGGTGGCATAGAGGAAAGTGGTTAGTTGAAGGCTATGTTTTAATCACCCAGAGCAATCATGTAATAATATTTCATGTCTAGTCACAAGGGAATTCCTGTTGTGGCTGCTTTTCTGCTCCAGATGCCTTGTTTTGCTGCAGTGCTGTTCTCTTGGCTCTGAACTTCCCACTTGATTGGGTTGTGTCCTCTTCTTTCCCAAGTAACATGCCATCATTTTACCTATTTGTCACTGGTTCAATTGTTCTTGTGCCAATTTGGCTTAGCCTGTAGCAAATTGTACCTGCAAGAAAGGTGGAGCTTAATTCAGGAGAGCCAAAAAGTCCAGGGGCAGTGCTGTCTTGGTGTGAACTTGGATTGATTTGGGCTGTGATGTGATGTTTTTTGCTTCTGCAAAGGGTGATATATGTTTCCTGTCAGCCTTTCTTTCCCTTGCTTTTATGACACTTCTGGTACACCTCCAGCTGCTCAGGCAGCTGATGCAAAACTCTCCTTTAAATACTTTTTAATTTTTTGTTTGTTTGTTTGTTTGTTTTCCTGTTTTTCTGCTGGGTTAATGAAGTGAAATGGCTCTGTGCAGTGGCACATGCCTAAGACTGTGGTGGTGTCTCATGGGTTTACTGCAGGTATCTGCAAGTAGCCAGAAATGGTGCAACAAACAAATTTGTGTGATGATAAATTTGGCACTGCTGTTGAGGTGATAGTTCTTGGTGTAGGCAATAGGTGTGCATTTAAAGTGGACTTTCAGAATATAGATGTTAGTTAATTTGAAGGGATTACTCTGTTTTGGGCTTAGCACTTAAACCATGGCAACTCTGACAAAGTCCTTCCCAAAATAAGAGCAGTGCCACCCTTACCTCCTATCTGTGGCTGGCATCTCACTTGTTTCTGTGTATCCTCCAATTGGCTGGTTTCTGCAAGGAAACTTCAGAAATGCTGACGCTTCCCTTTCTTACCTGCAACTGCCAGCATTTGTCTTGTCAGTGCTGGTTCCCAGTTCACTGGCTTCTGTCTAGTCCCAATCAGTGAAAACCTCCAGCTATTGTACCCAGTGCATCAGTTGAGTCAGAAGCAGCAAAATTGAAGCTAATAATCACCCATGCCTTTGCTTCTCTTGTACAGATTGAAGGAGATGTAGAGACCTGCAAGGCAAATACTTGCCATGGGCAAACAGACTATTCATAACTTCTTTGTGACAAGGCTTTGAAGCAATTCTGCTCTTAATGGGTCTTGAAAGGGTCAACAAGTCCCTGTGGTCAGAGGTATCTAGAGATACTGGCAGACCAGAGCAAACTTCTATTACTTCTTTTTTTATGGCTTCCTCAGCCATGGGAGAGATATCAAGCTTTCCCCCTGCCCCTCTTCCCTCTGCAAGCTAGCTGATAAAGTTAGTGGTTGCTGGTCTGAGTGCTTGCAGGCTTGAAAAATCTGCTTGTTAAAGAGGGAGTAAGGAGAGCTGATGGCCTGTCCTGCTGCAGTTGCAGTGTGTCCGGGCAGGCCCCAGAACACAGTGATGGAGTCTTCTGGTTAGCAGAGCGCTGCTGAACAACACCCTAAAACAACAGGGTGAATTTCTGTCTGGAGTGGCATGAAGGAGGGGCATGGCTGTTTTGGGAACAGTACCTGCAACTTCCCTGAAGAACTATCCTTGCCTGCCTGAAAACAGCAGATTATCCAATGCTTCAGACAACCAAGTATGATACAAGCAGACTACAAATACTTGTTCAGTGAGCTTAGATACTGTTTTTTATTTGGGGGGGGGAGGGGGACCACTTTATGTAGGGACAAAAAATTCTGAAGCAGTTGGTCTAGAAAACAGAGAGTGGGTTAAGAGCAGTTCTGACATGAGAACTCAGGTAGTCTTAGCTTTTATCTGGTATAGATTTTTTTTTCACTAGCGGGAATGTATGTGGAGCTAATGTTTATTATCATCCTTAAAATAATGTGCTTTGGATACAGTAAACTGATTCCAGACTACCATAAATAGTTTGTAGCACTGGTAGAACTAACAATGATCTTCCAGGAAGGTAATTCTATATTGAAGTATCTTAAAGTCATTCTTTGCTTTCCAAGACTTGCTGTTTAGCCTTCCATACTCTTCATTTTCTGTGTGTATGTCAAACCTTTTTCCTTTTTTTATTATCCTCCTGGGTGGATGTGATGTTTGAAAAGGTTGGGGTTTTGTTTGTTTTTGTTTTCACTCCCTATTACATCCCGTATCTCAAACATTTAGTTTAAATATACGGACCGTGCCAGTACTATGGCAGAAGATGCAGGCTACAGTGTTTATTTCCTGCTGTTTAGGCAGTCTAAAACTAGGTTTCTAAAGTGCACTAACAGTTTTACCTCTTCTTACTCTGGCTACAAGAATGTGATTATAAAAGATGACCTCATGTGTTTCTTAAAGTTTTTGTCAAAGATGGGGACCTGACACTTAGGAAGGCATTTAATTTGGAGCCAGTTCTGATGGTAATGCTGAGATGAGGATTACAGGCCAGCCAAACATGAAGGGGATGATTTTTAATGAAATAACATCTGGAATAGCAGTAAGCTTAGGGTGTTCCTTAACTAAAAACTTTTGGCCATGCTAATAGTGCAAAGTCTGAAATTTAAGCTTTCCAAATGAGTTGTAGAGGGCTGCTAAATTTAGAAAACCCTGAAAGTGATCCAGTGCTTCTGTGTACCTTGTTCTTTTGTTTCCCCTGTCAGCCTGTTTCTGCCTGGTATCCCCTCTGCTGCCTGGCATCTCTGCTTGAGACAGTTGCTCTCACTCCCTCCTTTTTATACCCTTCCTCCTCCTGCTCTTCTGCAGCACAGCCTGGATGGTGTTGGGTTACCCACAAGTAACTGTGGAATTAATTAGGCTGGGATCTTGCTGTAGAAGAAAGGAGTGGGGTTTGCTGTAGACAGTGTGTAGAAGATGAGAACTCCATTGTGGAAAGATGCTGCTGCAGCTTTGCAGCAATGCTGAGTTTTCAATTCTTGCACTGAATTCCTTCAGAACATCTTCTCTTGAGCTGTGGTCGTCTCAACTCTGAAATGTGTGCTTAGCTCTCATAATGTAATTTGGGTTTATATTCTTTTTCCAGTTGAATTTTGACAGTGGGTAACCTTGTGTGTACTCTGAATTCCTTTTTAAAGTCAAGGGGGCAGGAAGGGACCTGAAGGGAGGAGAAAGGACATTCAGGCTCCTTCCAGAATGTGTCACTGGGGTGTGTTGCAGAAGTATCCAGGCAAAACCAGTGCCAGCATCTGATAGCCACTCAGTGCCATGCTGGAGTCATGCTGGTCCCTGTCCAGTGTGGGTGCTGTGGAGCTTGTCGTGCCACTAGCCCATAAAACCTGTCAGGGAGTGATGATTGATGTGCATGTTGAGTAACTCCTGCCAATCCAGGCCATGTTATACCTGCTGGGAACATGCAGTTAGATCTGTGCCTATTCCCACATGGTGGGAGATGGGTCAGCAGCTGGCTATGGTGTGTCTGTATTTGGGTGGGAGCTCCTCTCTGCCCTTTTGAGCTGGTGAGGCAAGGGCAAGTGTGCTCAGGGGATGATGGGCTGGGTGGGACTGACTCCTATGGAGAAGGTGGGGTTTTTCTCTGTTTGTTTTGTTGGTTTTGGTTTGGGCTTGTTTTTGTTTTTGTTTGTCGGTCGGTTTGATTGGGTGGTTTTTTGGTTTGTTTCTTTTTTTTTTTTTTTTTTTTTTTTTTTTTTTTTTTTTTTTTTTTTCCCCTGGAGGAAGTAGAGTTAGTTTCCTGAGTTCTGGCATGCATTTCAGTTCGAATACTTCATTTTAATCGAAGATGCTGTAGGTAAAATGATTAAATTCTTCAGATACTAATTTTTGAGAAAGGCAAAAATAACATCATCAACATATATAGCAGTCTTAATAGGTATCTGCAGCCTTTATTCTCATTGTTTCTCATCCTCTTTGGTAAAAAATTTCAGTGGGCAGTGGGAAAAATACAGAGACGGGGACAGTCTCTTTTAATTTTAAGAGAGTGAATCGTAGAATTCGCAGCATTCATCTTGTAAGAAGAAATGGAAGTAATTTTTCTTGTGGAATTCAAACACAAAAGTTTGTACTCCATTGCAGCCAAGCCTTTCTCTGTGTGCAGCAGTAGCAAAGGCACCAGATCTCTGTTTGATCTAGCATGATGAAACATGCTGTGAGTATTGCCATTTTTCTATCCATAGTGACTGCTATTTGATTTGAATTTATAGAAGATAGGTATGGTAGTTGCTTAATAAGCCACTAAAACATTCATATTACGTTTAGTAGTGATGCAGAGTTGTGCAAGGCTATTGAACTAATTTTCAAGAAAAAGGAGCATCTTTAGAAAACTGAGGCAGCACATTTCTCTGTAGAATGAAAAGTGTTAAACACACTTCACGTCTGCAAGCCTTTTTAAGCAACCAGTAGAATTCAGATTTAAAAGCATTTGAAGTTTGGAATTCGAAATGTCAGTGAAATTTTGAACCTCTATTGCAATAAAATTGTCCTGTAATCAAAAAAAAAAAAAAAAAAGAGAGACTTCAGCCATATGATTTAATCACATTATGATAAAATTCAATTTCTGCATCTTTCAGATTTTCTCTAAAACTTTTCGTGGTGCCTAAAAGTAACCAAGGGACAGGCAGTCATATATTAATGCAGGCAGCTACCTCCTCACCATCGAGACTACACAGATTTTCAGTATTGGGATGCTTCAGTAGCCACAGAAGTGTCACTTGTCACATCATTTTATTAGAAAATATGTATTTTAAGAGCTTTATTTTACTGATAAATTTTATATACTTGGATTCATTTTGCTTTATTCGTTCACTATCATAGCTGTCACTGACTATGCAAATTAAGTATAGTTGTACTTCTGAATTTAGGCAAACTGAGGCAAGATTGTAACAAGAAATAATATGTTTTATTAAACCAACTACTGTAATTCAATTCTGACTAACATGCTCACAAAGTGTAGCTAGTTGTACAGGAAGGGCTTGTGTGTCCAAAAGTGCCTGCTTTTTTCACCAGTTTATTTAATTAGAAAAAAACTTTCTATAGACTCTTATCTTTGTATCAAAGTGACTTCATTTCATGTGTCTGTTTTTCATCATATTTAGGATCTTAGTGTATCACGTTAGCAAGAGATGCATCATTAAATGACTTTTCAGGTTGCATCAACTCCGAGCCTTATTTAGGTCCAATAGGAATTTTTTTATGTCACAAGGAAAATAATTTCTTTCTATAAAGTTTCTTTCTATACAAAAATTATGCAGCAGTCAGCTAGCAGAAGAAGCAAGAGCACTAGAGTGTGGGTTTTATTTCATTTCTGAGAATCACCCCAGTTTCATTTTAGTAGGTTCTACAAATGTAATTCTTCATTTGAGACTCAGCTCGTTGCTTAGAAATATTTAATTTGTATCTTCATAATACCAGCTCTATATCTTGCCCTTCTGGTTGGTGAATCATAGGTTGGATTTGCAATCTGAATTTAGTAGGTGAGCCTCCCAAGCAGGCAGTTAACCAAGGTAGTATACTGTAGGTACGGGACATACAGGCCAGGAGTGTACAATTTGCACAGGATTCAGAACAGTGTAGGAGGCTTGCCAGTTCTGCCTGGCCCTGCAGGAAGATGTATGCCAGCAGGTCAAAGGAGATGATTCTCCCCATCTGCTCTGGTGAGACCCCACCTGGAGTACTGCATCAAGCTCTGGAGTTCTCAATAAAGGAAAGACATGGGCCTGTTGGAGACATCCAGAGAAGGGCCACAAAAATTATCAGAGGGATGGAGCACCTTTCCCTATGAGGGAAGGCTGAAAGAGTTGGAGTTGTTCAGCCTGAAGAAGAGAAGACTTTGAAGAGATCTTATTGCAGAATTTCAGTTCTTAAAAGGGGCATATAAGAAAGATGGGAGGAGACATTTTAGCAGGGCCTGTTGCAATAGGATGAGGGGTAATGGTTTTAAACTAAACAAGGGAAGATTCATGCTGGATGTGGGAAAGAATTCCTTACAAGGGTGATAAAATACTGGGGTTGCTTGGAAAGGTGGTGGATGCATCATCCCTGGAGACATTCAAGGCCAAGGTGGTTATGGTTCTGGGCAACCTGTTCTAGTTCAAGATGTCCCTGCTCATCTCATCGTGGGGTTGGATGAGATGACCTTTGAAGGTCCCTTTCAACCCAAACTATTCTATGATCTTCTACACTGCTCAGGGTGGTCATTATCAGTCGATGATCTGAACTGCTAGAACTGATGCAGCTCATGTCAGAGCTGGGTTATGGGTTTTAGAAGTTCAAGTCAGAAATTATAGTAGAGTGTCTGTGCCTTGCCCACACCTGTACTCCGTGCCATCCATGTCAGCAGCTGTGCAGATGAAGGTGAGATAAAGATGCAAGGGGTAGGTGACATGTTTTTTAATTAGCTGGACTTTTAACAAGTAGACTAATATTATAGCACAGACATGTGAAGAAGATAATGGCCTCACTGTGTTAGTTCCATCTGCAGAGTATTCTTACAGATCCACTGAAGGCTTCATGTAGAAGAGGAGCCTGGTTTCTGCTTTTGGAGTAGCCAAAAGCTCTTAAATCAGGCAATACTGTCAAAGGTTAGTAATGCTTGAATATAGTTGTTTAATTCTAAAATAGATCTGGCTTTTTGCTTCTTAGCTCTTACACTTCTTCAACTTTGTTACACTTCTTTGTTATGTTATCTTGGCTGATCTGGGCTTTGCATGGAGACTGAGAATTTAGACACACACAATCAGTTCATGCCCATAACATTTTTTTCTGTTATTCTTCTGTCAAAAATCTGGTTTACTTCAATAGAATTGCATGTTCTTCCCTTTTCAAAACCAAAGAGAAAAAATAAACAGCAGCATAAGAATGGATGGCCTGAGCCAGTGCTCACAAACTGTGACTTGAGAGGTTCGAATAGGACGTTAGGAAAATATTCTTCACTATGATGTTAGTGCAGCAGTAGAAGAGGTTACTGAGAAAGGGGTGGAATCTCCCCACTTCCAGGATTTCTAAATTCAGTTAGCAAAAAAGCCACAGGTTAACCACAGCTAACCTGGTATAGTGATGCTTATAGTCCTTCTCAGAGAAGAGAATTGAATTAAATGATCTCCACAGATCCACAGTTGTATGATTCACCCAATATAGACATCAGGGGGTATATAACTCTAAAGTTTTACCTAATAAATAATAAGCTAAGTCATATCAAATTAGGTTGATACAAAATGTACAGAGGTCTAGACACAGTGCTAATTCAGGCCTAAGAGCAGGTTATTTCACCAATAAAGGGAAAGTGCTATGTTTTTATGAAGAATAAAATTTTGATTACTTACTCCTCTTGGAATATTCCTTCCTGTGGGTTATAGAAGAGCTATTAGTGGAATATGTTACTTATCTGATACAGGTAGTCTCTCTAGGCCCCTTATTCTGCTCTAATCTTTTTATGACAATCCCATTTCCTTTATATAACTTTGATTTTTAGAGTCTTTTTTCACTCTTTCCTTTTATCTATAGGCATAGAAAAGTGACCTCATTTTATAGAGATGAAGATCATTAATTCTGAAGCTCTGGAATTACAGGTTGTTCTGGCTGACATATCGATAAACTTATTTGAATTGTCTCCTTTATCATCTTGAAGCATGTATAATTCTGTGGACAAAAAATTCAACCTCTAAATAAAATTTAACTGGGAAAGAGAATCCAGAGCCTTTCAAGGTCTTTTTCACATCCCACAGTCATGATAAATACAGGTTCACTCAAATTGTTTTGCCTGTCTTAAGTTTGACAGTAAAATGTCTTTGTAAGGTACTTAAGTTTGGGGAAGAATTTTTTTATGGATGTTTTGAAAATAAAGTTATAGTTCTTTTGCTTTAAATTCACTTCAGTAGTAAAACTATGAAGTGGTTGTAACACTAATTAGATTCATGTCGCATGGGATATCCAGACAAACTTGTTGTATCCATGCTTGTTGATTTTTCCACTAGATGGCATTATGCATTAACTACAAGTTAATTTATGAGCTAAATTATAATTGCAAATGCTAAAGATATAAAAAATATGAACTTATCTACTGTGCTTGCTCTTACGCTGTTCAAGAGTAAGAGAACTGTGGCTTCAAATCTCTTGACTCCCATCTACCTAACAGTAACCCAATCCACCCTTAATGCATCAAATATGGATTTACTCAAAGCAATAAGGGAAGTCAGCCACGGCAACAATATCTGATCCTGTGTGAATGCACATTTTGGAATAAAAACTGCTTTTAACATTTAAAGAGTGACTTCAGTGCTGCAAATGGCTTCCTTTCTGTCTACATGGCTTCAACTAATGTGATAGGAAGTGTCTTAAGTAAAGCTGCAATGCTCAGCATTGTTTTTAAATAAAGAGCTGCCATATGAACGTTTTTTTATTTAGTAGCCAATGAGGATAGATTATCAGAACAATAAATTGTTGCAAACTTGGATATAGATATGCTGTTGTTTTTTCCACCCAGATGAAATTAACTATTAGTGATCCTGTACAAAATTTTATGCTGGAGATTTTGAAAGGATACAGTACATAGCATTTATATTAGGGGGAAAAAACAAAGTAAAAACCACCCAACAACCCAATAAAAGGGCTAAATATAAAGTCTCCATGGGAACATAGAAGAGCATCCATCTTCCTGTAGTAGCCCTCCTTTGCTATTTCCTGGCCAGCTCCCTAGCAAGCAGGTGAGTATCTGAAAGAGGCAGTACGCACAAAGTATAGTAATACAGATGAGAATGAAACAAATTCTGAGACTTTGAGTGAGCTGTGGAGAACCACATGAAACAAGTAATTTAACTATATTTCAGTTGTATTGTTGAAGTGCCTACAAACTGCAAGTTCCATTAAATTAGAGCAATTGGTTTCCTTTTGTCACTTAAGATGAAGAAATTGAATGTAGGTTTTAGTTGGTTAAAAATATTATAAATTTCTTACTGTTAATTGTATTATTGGTTAATTTTTATAAGCACATGTAGAATCATAGAATAGTTAGGGTTGGAAAGGACCTTAAGATCCTCTAGTTCCAGCCCCCTGCCATAAGCAGGGATACCATGTGGAAAAGGTCATCTCCTTATGCCACAGAAAAATTAACTCAGTCAGAGATCAATGTGATCAGACCAAAGCCCCTTATTACAAAGCATCTACCCTTTTTATACTGTTGTCTGCACCTGCTTACAGTAGCCTGCTGTATTATAATCGGATACATATACAATAGCTACTTAATTCAATAGTTTGCTATATTAGAATTGGATACTTAGTGTATTATACTTGGATACATGTACAATAACTTGCTGTATTAGTGGATACATAATCAGTGGCTTGCAGTATTAAGATTGGATACATATACAATGAAGCACACAGCAACTAGTTACAATTGGTTAAATTAAGCATATGAGAACCTAGCCTTTAAAGCTTGCTAACAGTTCACTATTGTGTCTTAGCATATTCCAGTTTCTTCTCATCTTGCTTGCACTGTTACTTTTGCTTTTTTACCGAGGGCTTTCTTCATCCTCGATTTATGTCGAGCTCCACATAGGCACTTGCTGACTTGGGAACATGGCCGTTCTTTGCTAAAAATCTATCCACATCTCCCCCTTTTTCTTGTTACACAAGCCAAACATGCTTCATAGCATGCATTGTCGTATGTTGAATACATTGTAACAAACAAGGTACAATATAGATAATGGCAAAAAAGGCAAGCAACAAGATCAGTCCTCCTTTGACTAAGACTAATAGCCATCCAGTTATACCCCAGCCAGAAAAAGGTGATGATAGCCAATCTTTATCATCTTCCCTTAATTTCAGCACACTATCTTTCAATTTATGGATACTTTCATGAATAGGTTCTGAATGATCTGACAAGTTCATACAACACATTCCTTCCAAAATTCCATGCCCATGTGCTAAGAGAAGAAGATCAATTGCTGCCTTATTTTGCAAAGTCGTGTGCCTAATAGAATCAACATCAGTGAGTAATGCAGAGTTTCACCTGCTTCATCCAGTAATAAGTCACTACTATGGCAAAGCACATACAGATTTACATTAGCAGAGTAACTATTAGAGGGTGCGGCAGCATGTTGAAGATGCTGATGGCAGTGAGGGACTAGCCAACAAAATTTCTTACCAGTGGAGTTCTCCCACCCTCTTAATTTGTTCCATTACCTGCTTTAT
>JBAFWW010008464.1:0-37456 GCA_036873685.1 Agapornis canus | reverse complement strand
TCGTGCGTGGGGGGGAGGAAGAGAGGAGTTGCGAGGTAAATAACTGCAAGTGACGGGTTTGGTTTGATGGTGTGTTGGTGGGGGGGGGGGGGGGGGGGGGGGGAGAAGGGGTGGTTTGTTCTGGGGTTTTGTTGTTGATGTTCAGAGGGGGGCTCTCTGTGTGCGTGCATTTTTGGCGAGTTTGCTTTGGAGGATGCTGGCTATCATCTAGTTATCTTCTGCAGTGGAAGTTGGTGTTTCCAACCAGGAAGCTGCTAGCATTTGCAGGAAATCTTTCCTTAAGCACCTAACCTTGTGTGCCATTGAAAGTGGTTTGGGTTTTTTACCGTAAGCAATAAATATCTAGGACAGCTACATGAAAAGTGTGAAACAGAACTGAACTCAGGAGGAGAAACAAAGTCGTCTTTTACCTTATGTGATTTGTTTGGGTGTTTTCCCTCTTACTTCCATTATGTTGCATTTAATTTGCAGGCTGACATCTCCAAGTGTAAGTAGAAATACTGAGGGCAATTGACAGGAAGTTCACTAATAACAAATAGTTATCATCTATAAATAAGAACTCTTTCTGTCAGATGGCTAACCAGTTTGCAACAATTGTAGTGAGCAAAGCATAAGCCATGACCCTGGTTCAGTTGAAAAGAGGTGCATTGTATGAAGGAATATATTTTAAGGTGGATATTAATAAATATATTAACAGATTGTATTCCTTTGGAAAGCCATTTTTAATAGTTTATTTTCTATGTTATTGCTGTTTATGTTGCTAACAGACTGGCTCTGCACCTGAGCTTGAACAGTCTGTTCAACTGAGCAAGTAAGGGTCTGTATCAACCAGGAGCAGGGTCCATTCACTCTCTTCCTATTTTGGGGACATTTACCACTGTAACATACATTTGGCAAACACTTCAGGTATTAGTTTTTGACTGCCATCTGACTGGACAACTGTCAGGTAGGCTCCAGATCCTGGGATGCTTGCATTACATAGATTATTACATTACATAGATTACATAGGATGAAGGAATTGTTTTCAGAAGCAGGAAGTGGTAGCATCTGAAGAGGAACATACATTTATTCCACCGTGGGTTCAAACCGTACTTTCAATGCCCAAACATGTTTTTCTGCTTTCTTTTTGATTTCTGTAATTTATTTACCTGATTTTGAAATGAGCTTGTGCATTGTTTTCTCCATGACTTAAGGACCCAAGTATTTGGGTCAGACTCTTACCTGATAGAAGAAATTTCCTCATGGAACGGATCATTTTTAGGATAGGTGTATATAGAACTTTTCAGGCAAATACTTGGAAACCATTACTTTTACTGCATTTGGAAATCTTAAGACTCTGAATGTAAATGACTTGTGATCAAGAATGGTTGAAAGTTACAGTAGTAATATACTGAAAGTCAGGGTAGCTCATGTTTTGCAATATATGGAAATTATATATAAGTATATATTTCGGACTCTGGAAAACTTAGAACCTCTGACAGCTGGGGAAATCTTAAAGTTTCTTTAACCACGTACATTGCTCTGTACCCCTAATAAAGATTGCAGTCATTTTATGTTCATGATGCAATGAATTTTATTAGTCTCTTATGGAGCTCAGTGCGGCTTCATGAAGATCTTGACTCAGATGTTGAAAGATGTCTGTGGTTGGCTTTCAAGAGTGACAGAAACTTTTGGGGCCACCAGTTCCCTTTACAAATAGGAGTTAGAAGCCCTTGTGGAGTCTTTTTTATTTATAGTAAGTCATGAGTGGGTGTTACAAGCCAACCTTATAAAACCGTTTCACAGAATCACAGAATCCTAAGGGTTGGAAGGGACCTCGAAAGCTCATCTAGTCCAACCCCCCTGCGAGAGCAGGGTAACCTAGACTACATCACGCAGGAACTTGTCCAGGCGGGCCTTGAACATCTCCAATGTAGGAGACTCCACACAACCCCCCTGGGCAACCTGATCCAGTGCTCTGGCACTCTCACAGTAAAGAAGTTTTCCCTGATGTTCACACAGACATACTGCAGCTGTGTGTAAAAGCCTAGGCTGGACCACTTACATGCATGTAACCATTGATGTGTTTGCAGGATTGACATCCAGAGGAAACAAGAAGATTGTTGAATATAGCTCTAGCTCTTTGCTGGGTAGCTCCTGTTAAAGATTTATGTGTCAGTGTGAGTGTTGCTAGTCTGTCTTGGTCATTCAGTGAAACAAACCATGTCTGTCTTATGATGAGAGGTGAGTGAAGGAACTTTGCAGCCTGCACCACCAAATCCAATCCAACTGTAACATTACAATAGTCATTTCTGTTGCCAAGTCCTTGCTTCTTTCAAGGAGTATTTATTGCTCCAGTGTCACCTTAAGCATAATAGGACCTTGAAAACATAGCTGATCCCTTTGCAATAAAATTGTCTCTTTGTCTCTTCTTTGGGAATGCTCTAAGGAAGGATGCTGTGTATAAAAGGACTTCCTTCCAAATTTAAGCAGGAAGAGACGTACATATTTGTATACACGGATAGAATTAACTGCAAAGCCTTCTTTTCCTCCTTCGCCTCCCTTTGTTCTTTTTTAATTCTGTAGCTGTCATCACAATGACAGCAGGAGCGAACTCATGTTTCCTCCATGTTCACACAAAGGGGATGGGAACTGCAAGCATGAATGCATGTCTGTCTTAAGCTAGCAAGCCAAGCATCAAGGCATTTTAAGATCAGTGTTCAGTCTTTAGCGCTCTTCATGAAGCTGCTTATAAAGGGCTTCCTTTTGGCTTGCTGCAGTATTGTTTTTAATGCTGCTGACAGACTTAGGTGCTGAAATTCAACCTCTGGTTATACACAGAGCCGATACAGCAGACAGCTGCAGTTGCATTCTCTTGAGACTGTACACAAGTAAGACTTCTCCCTGACCTTTGGGGACCACTTATTTGGGAAAGTGGAGAACTTGGTGTCAGGATTTATTCAGTCCTTGGACTCTTTTCTAAGGTTTATGCAAAATGTCGTGGCAGCATTGTCATAGCAACCACCACTCACTTGAAACAGAGCACTGGCCACCACTGTAACATAGAGCAGCTTTCTTTCAAACCCATACAGATTTGAGCTAGTGACCTGTGAGTAGAAATGCTTGGGATGCTGCTATTGATGTGCTTAGCTAAAAGCTAATTTTATTAGAATATAATTGGTGGTGGCAGTGTAGGGAGGTAATTTCATGCTTAATTTTGACAGTTAAATTAGATATCTATTTCTGTCAAGTGACAGGAGGAGTTGGGCTCTGAGTTGTAACAAGTCAAAAGTAGGCTAATCCTCCTAAATACATGCACTGTACAAGTCTCTTCCTTGTGAATGAAGAGGCAGCATAAAGAAGTCACTGATTACCTATCTATACCTACTTATCGGCGCTTTAACTCCTTCAGTCAGTAAAGGTACAGTCACTTTGAAAGCCATTGAGGACTGGGAGATATTTAAACATTTGTATAGATACTGGTTTATTTTTATGCACTTTAAGCCGTACTATTTCACTTCCATTGAAGTGCAGTATCTTAGTCAGAATCTGGTCTTAAATAGATAGGAAGTGGTATATATACCTATGGTACTATGTGAATACTTAATTTATATAATAATGTAATAATGTAATTGAACAAGTTTGATCAGTATTGATGGTTTTAGGAGCTCCTAGAGAATAATGGGTAAAGACAGGCTCCTGCTCTCCTCTGGACTCGCTCCAACAGGTCCATGTCCTTCTTATGTGGGGAGCCCCTGAGCTGAAAGCAGTGCTCCTGGTGGGGTCTTATGGGAGCAGAGTAGGAGGAGAGAATCCCCTCCCTTGACCTGCTGGCCATGCTTCTTTTGATGCAGGCCAGCAGTCAGTTGCCTTTTGGGCTGCAAATGCACACTGTTGGGTCACGTTTTATATTTGTACAGCCTCCTGTCCTCCCTCCCTCTCTCAATTAAGAGAAACAAAGTTTGTTGGGTTTTACTTATTCTTTTACAGTTTTTTATTTCATTTTATTTTTTTTTAATATAATCAAGGAGTTTTCCTCCTGGAATGTGATTCAAGAGAGCAGTTAACCATTTCTTTAGCTTCAAAGTTGTTAGAATGGATTGTGGGATAAAAACTAGCTCCCAGTCTGTCTCTATAACAGTTTGCTTCAGGCTAAAACCTGAGTTTCCTTTCTTGAAGGAGCTTGGGGGATCCTTGTTGTGGCCAGATGTGTTACATGATTATTTAGTGAGACTCAGGCTCCTAGCTCCCCAGTTGAGTTTAATGCTACCTGGTCTTAAGACTTTCAGTACTGCACCTCAGGGTGTTATGTTTTGAGAGTGACTGTGTTTCCCTTAAATCAACTGGAGTTCCCATTTTGGTGTCACAGGGCTAAATGGTCTCAGGCATTTAAATTGTTGTAGACTGTGGGTATTTCTGTCAGTTGCCCTCTTAATCATCTTCTTCCTTATAAATCATAGAAATAATACCCCTGTTTTATTTTGATATACATACTGGGTCAAGTGAATTGGTGCTTGAAGTGGTTGTTAAAGTGTCTGTGATATCAGCAAATGACCTAAGTGTAACTTTGGGAAGTTCTTGCTCGAGTTCCAGGAGCACTAGGGCAACTGAAGTAATAAGTGATGATGACTCATAAAGAATAAAGGGATCTGAAGAGGGAATTTACAGGAAAGAGCATAAGCTATGGCTTTTCCTTTCTGTGATTTCAGAGTTTCTTTTATTAGAGACGAGGGAAATTTTGCATGCCTAGAGAGAAGACAAAATGACAACAGAAACAGATATTCTTAGAGAACAAGAAAGGTACAGCAACTAAGGTATTAATCATCCCCAAACTTTGGTGCTGGATGAACCAAAAACTATCCTTTTTTATCCACAGTGATGCTATTTACTGAGGTTAAGATGCATCCATTCTTCCTTTAGGGACCCAACAGTTGAAGTTGTTGGGTAGTTCATAACCCAGTTCCTCGCATTAGAGCCACTGAAGGAGTTCTCTGTCCTTGGTATGACTGGACTGTGAAAGCCCCTATACTACTTTATATATTACTGTACCTAGAGTGAAGGTTGCAAGAAGTTACAACCAGTGTCTTCTTGAGCCCTGTGAAAGGCTTGGGTATGAAGAAAGCCTTCTTGAAATTGGGATGAAAAAAGATGTTACTGCTTTCAATAAAACCAGAAAAATAAGAAAAGCAAATTGGATATTATTTCTCATAATACAGCATCCTCCCCTTCCTGTGTCTGACAGGATTTCAGAAAGCTCTTCTTGAGATGGACAGAACTGCTCTGTGTAGCTGGCTGGGTTCAAGGTAGGTGCTTGTGCTTGTGTACCTGTGGAGGCCTAACAGGCAAGAAGGGTTTGGTCATTTGAAAGACAAAAAAGAGTATTTGAAGGAACATCATAAGATAAATTTTTATGTTACAGAAAGTCTCTTCCTACCCCTCACTGAGCGCAGGTAGGAAACATCTGCCTGGAGCTGCCCTGTGCTTAGTCTGTGTTAGCATAATTCATTCACACCCACACAGGCATACAGAACTATTTCCAAGGCTTTTGCTTCATGCTGTCATAGTGCCATCTGGGAGTAACAGCCAAAAGGGAAAATTCCTTTCAGTGACATTCATTGCCCTAAGCCAGAAAGAAAGCACAAAGATATACTTCTCTCTTCCATGCTTGCTAATTTAGAGACATTGACAATATAAACTGTGATTGAGGGTCTGAAATGATCCAAGTCCATGTCCCTACTTCAAATTCAGTGATGCAACCTGAGCTTACACTGACTAACTCACTTTTAAGAATTCAAATAATTTAAAACTTTTGGACAATGAGAATTACTTGAAAACATTCCTGTTGGTTTATTTTCCTCATTTACATGTTTGCTACCTGCATCTCATTCGAAGCAGGGAGGCATCACTTGCTTCTATTTGCTCTGGAAATGGGCATTAAGAATGACTGTTAGAATCAGCATTCTGATCTAAGGCTGTAATGAAACAGGTTGCATTCTCACTCAGAAACTAGAGAGGAAAAGATTGATATATGCAAGAAAAAAAATCTATAAGCCTATGTTGTCTTTGGGGAGAATATACTGTTCTGTTTCTTGGTTTTACACTGCTCAAACTTGTAAAGGTGTGTTGTCAGTCATCCAACCAACCACTCATTGTGTTGTCTTCTCCCAAAATCAGATGAAGTACTGAACACCAGACTAGCTAAATAATGCTAATATGTCATATTAACTTCTAAATATATATTTTCTTGGCTGTTTTCTATGCACTTTATGGGCTCTGCTGTACTTCAGTGTTAGGAATGTTTTCCAGCCTGAACTGGAAGACCAGTCCAGGTCTACCTCTGCAGCATCTTCCTTTGTTACAGTACCTTATGTACACTAGAAGGAATTGCAGGTCTGTAAAACTTAGGTAGTAGAAAAGTTTCTTCTTAGTATTTCTCTTTTTTCCTCCCTCTCCCCCTCCTTTTTTGCCATACAGTCTGAAAATGAAGGTTGCATTTTTCTGGCCTCTGGCAGATTGCAGGGTATTGTGGGCAATTGGATATGGAGAGCATTTCACATTATGCATATTATATGTTTATATATTATATATATGTATAGATATATATTATGTATATATTATGTTTGAAATTATACCTTCATACCTATAGTATGCTGCAGGCTCACAAGTAGCCTATGCCTCAGGTACTGTGGTTTATGCCTTTGCCTTTTTTATTACTTCCTTGTAAAGCTTCGAAAGGGAAATGAAATTATACTGTGCAGAAGGAATGCTGCTTACCTCTGGTTGATAGGGTCTGTATTTGTCACTGAAACCAAGGGCAGGAGTCTTACTGACTTGAAGAAAAGGGCTTGAATGTATCCTAGCTTGCTTACCAGTGAAGAAATGAGAAAGAGATGCATGGCCTTGTACCTGAGAAGGAGAAAGAACAGCCAGTGTGAGGACAGAAGAATTGGTTTGGGCAGAGTAATATGAAGCTGTATGTGAACTTGGAGATCCTAAGCACCTCAACTTTCTGATATATAGATCTGTCTATCTCTGTATATTTCATATGCAACCTAAATATATAGTGTGGTAAGAGGTCAGGGTCAGATTTTGGAAGGTCCCTGACACAATTCATCAAAGGTGTTCCTTCACCTAACTCCTTTGGAAAGTGGTGGACAGTTGCCACTGAGAATCTGGACACAGATACTTGCTTTCACCTTTAGAAACCTAAGAGCTGAGGTTTACATTACCTCACATTAGGGAACTTTGGTTGGGAATGCTGAGGTAAGGCAAACAGTTGAGTGGCATTGGCAGTCATTAGCACAAAATAGTAACAAAAAACATTAAGCACATTTCAGAAAGGAATGTGAAAATACTTTACAGCGAAAACCATTAATTGTACCAAATCAGTACATTCTGTTACTGCACATATGGAACCGCTACGTTCAGTTCCCAAGGGGAACACTAAGAGATCAGAATTTGACATTCATATCTATGGATCTAAAATTTGGCTTTTAGGAGCCATTGAACTCCTTTGTTTATTTTTAGGTGAAATTAATTTTGTCTGCCAATAGAAAATGAAATGAGATGATGGTTCTGAAACATAAACTCGGTGTGCTTATGGACCAAAAAAGGGAGTAAAAGAAGCAATAGTCAAACCTCAAATTGTTTACTTCACCATGCAGTCTGATTGGATGCTAGAAAAAAATATGAAACTTTGTAGAAAGCAATGAGCATACAGGATGTTAAAAGCACTATAAAGTGTTTTGTACATTAATGTACCAAACTTGATTATTCAGCATGGAGAGCAATGAGAGATAGTAAAACATTGAATCTGTGTCATTAAAACTGGAATAATTCAGTATATCCTTTCTAAATACACAAGGCAGTGAAGTTCACCAAAACCATAGCAGAATGGATTTTTTTCACCTTTATAATGTGTGTTTAAGAGTCAAATTACTGAAAAGCAAGGAAATATTTCTCTGTCAGGTATTGTTTAAGACAAAACTGACTTTAAACCTAGTTTTTACTCACTAACATCCTTTTATTGATTACTATATGGAGAAGACTTAGGTAAACCTGTTATTTTGCTCAGAAGTTGAATCCTTCTAAGTTTTCTGTGTGTGGCACAGTTTTAAGAAGTCTGTGCAGACAGTACTGGCAACACAGCCTTTTAAGTAAAAAGTAAGCTAATATGTCTGTGATTTATTTAAGGCTTACTAAAAAAGAATTGGTCTCGGCAGAATCAAAGCTACCTACTTTTTCTTTGCAGAGCTGTTCACTTTTTGGCTAACTTCATTAAAGACAGAAGCCAAGAAACTTCAAGTATTGTATTCGTTCTCCAAGTAGTCATTAAATCACTGAGGAGAATGAAACTGCAGATGCCTTGTTCATTGCTGTGCAAAAGCTTTAAAAATTCGAATCAGCTTGAGACCTTTATGCTGTTTCTAATTTCCTTGATATTCGTACCTGAAAAAAAAAACAAAACCACAAACCAAAACAACAACAAAAAAGGCTGACTTTTTAATAGCATTTTCCCATCTCTTTAGCTTTGGTTTCTTGGATAATGATGCTGCATTTTTCTGAGACCTACATCTTGTTTGATAGTTTGTAAAAACATCCATAGTTCAACATCAGTGAATAAAGCTTCTATAATCGTGTCAGATGAAGATCTGGCCTCTACTTCCAAAACCAGAAACAGTTTCTACCGTATCACAGCACATTTCTGTACATACTCTGCTAGCTTGTTAAAAGCACTACAGTTTTTGCTGGTTTAAAACTGAAAATTGCCTAGAAATCATGCAACAACAATGATGACTTTCATGTCACTGCAGAAGACAGAAATAGTCAGATACAATCTTATTCCTCTTTTTGCTCTGGGTTGCTGTTCTGGAAGCTACATGCTAGTCAAGGTACAAAGGCACAGTACTTTACTGTGCAAGGTCTTTCAGGTAGTGTAATATAAGAACAACAAATTTATCCCATAGGTTCTGGCCAGAAGGCAGAGAGGAAGGCTTACAGAGAGAGCTGCACTGGAGAAGTTCTTGAAGCCCTTTCTCCTAGCCATATGTTTTCATTGTCTATTATATTTGAAACAGTTCAGAAGCAGTATAAATGCTTGTCAAATTCATGCAAATATTAATTCTTCTCTTGGAAGAAAATCCAAAACAAGGTTCCTTGGCGCAGAGCATATAACCAAATGTGACATCTTAGAGGTATAGATCAGCCCTTGGCTCCATCTTTTGCCAAGGTAATTCTGGTGAGAGAATATTCAAACTGCCATCTGTCCTTTCAGGTATTTCACCAGCAAAGTGGATTTTAATATGTTTAATGATATACTCCCCTAATCAGAAGAACTGCAAAACACTTAAGCAGGGTGCTATATTGAGGTGAGAGTCATTATTCTTTTGCACAATTGGCCTAGAATGAATAACATTTGCAGTAACCTGCCACTTACTCCTGTATTCCTTGGTTGAACCTACCCTGTGCTCAAGCTTAGTAATTTGTGTAAATAGATTTGTATCGTATTTCTACAGAATAATTATTTGATCTTTCAGACCTTTTTCATTGCTTACTGGAGTGAAACGCTTTTCCTAAAACCTTCTTAATTATGCCTTGCTGTTTTATTTTACTTCCAAGTAGATCTCCAGTTCTGCAAATGCCAAGAATATTCCAAGTCTCAGGGCAGAGATCTCCAAACAAGCAAATCTAAATACCACTGGTGTCAAGAGAAGTAATTCCGATTGCTGTTGTCTTTATCTGTTATTACTAGACAAAGAAAAATCCATTATGAAAATTTTGCCTTTAAGGTCACTTATTCACCACAAAGCTCAGGCTCAATGCAAGTTTTCCTCCTAGAATGAACAAGAGAAATATGACTCTTGTACCTTTTTGGAGCCAATTAATTAGGTCTAACTCTAACCACCAAGTACCTTCTCAGGGTTATTGCTGTTGATGTCAGCAAACAATCAGCCTTGAATACATTGAAACTAAGTTGATGAGCCTATTCCACCAGGTCTCTTGGCTCTATCCTTGTTAAATGGAATCTACCTGGACTGGGTCATCCGACCTTTGCCGTGTAGGAAGCTATATAGGAAATGTGAGAATGTGGGGATTGTTAATACCAATGGAATTTGAGGCTCAAGTTACTTGTCTTGTGGGTTGCTTTCCTACTCCAGTGAAATGGACTCAGTACTCTCTGCTGGTTTGCCCTTTTCTCAAGCTTTCTATAGCTTCTGTGCAATAGCTTTAGAGTTATGTTATGCATGCAATATCAGTGCCTTCCAAATACAGCAAGACTGTGCTGGTGCCACTTCAATGTATAAACTGAGAACTTGTTGGAAGTGACTGAGTTTTGGAAGCTGATAAGTATTCCTGTGTTCTGCAGTTGTTGATGGAAAGTACAGACTTCCTTCACCTTCTCTATTTTCAGTGAAATTATTTAGGTTGATCCTGAACTCCTTTTTATTTTGCCTCATAAAAACACTTAAGTGCCTATGGGTAGGCTTGATCCAGGAGAGCACTCTCAAGTGCTTAAGATGTAACACAACAGCTTGTGTGAAGAGTGTACCTTGATGTGAATTCAAGTTTTTCCTTGTGGCTGAACCAACTATTTGGACCTGTCCTTGAGCTTGAATGCATTTTTAGAGTAATACCTTCTATTTATGTGAGACATGCTTATCAACTTGTGCAGCTAAATCGCTGTAGGGAACGAAGAGGGAAAACAGCAATGTTGGGTTGGAGGAGGGGAGCTCAAGTGAGTAGGGGAAAATACAGAGCAAATTCAGCAGTTTACTGATTTTTAAAAAAATCTGATTTTTATTTCTCATGCTCCCTGTCATTTGTTTCCTGATCTCAGTGGTTATTTTTGTTATGTCACAGAAAAGCTCTCCCTTGTGAGGGAAAAAGGATCGGTACCTTTCTGTTTTCTGTCTTTCTCTTTGTACTTACGCTCTAGGTAAGGCTTACAAAGTACTTCATTATTTGGAGCAATGCCAAGCAGGATTATCACCTTTCCATTTCAGTTTTGGCAATTGTAAAATACTCCCCTTTGAAATCATAAAGGAAGTGTTGAAGTTAGGGCCAAAAAGAGTGGCTACTTCAAGTAATACCTTGAAAAGTGCCAGGTGTGTCATTTTTAAAGATTTCTATCTTGAAACCTCTTCATTCTTAAATTACCTGGGCTTTAAATGCTGCTCTGTCAGTTTTCCTGTCCCGTGCCAGTTCTGGAACGAGCTGGTTTTAAGTTACAAATTTGGAATTTACGTTATAAAACTTTATTTCAAAATTCTAGCAAAAACTAATTGGTGTTGAAGCAAGTCACTGTCACTGCTGGTCATGCGCTTGGCAGGTTTTCAGTTGTAGACTGTAGAAGAAGAGCATACTAGAATTTGGCCTTAGTTTGTAAGCAACAGATAGCTGTATATGTACCAGGGTGAATTTCGCACACCACAACAGTTTCTTCATTAGCAGCCAAACTGGTTTCCTTGTCCTTATAAGCTGTTCTCACAGATTTGAGGTTAGGGGGGATTCAGCACCCTTAAATATCATAAAGGCAAGGAAGAATCTCACTGGGTGCAGTCTGAGCTGTGAGCAGCAGTGCTCTTGGAGCATGAGGTAGCTTTTACCTGGCTGCTTAGCTTTTGTTCTTATGGAAGGTCCAGTCTGTGTTTGTAAAAACAACCCAAGCCCCAAGCAAAAGGGTAGTAACCGGAGCAATGTGAAAATGACTGACTTCCAAGGGGCTTCAAAGAAAGGATTTGTCACTGTATGAATGAATACGCACTTGGGAAAAATACAGTGGTTTTGTTACATCAAATTGTGAGAATGCATATTGGCTTGAGTTAATGTTGCTTAGTTAACATAATTTTAATTAAATAATCAGTGCCTTCCGTGTTTAGCTGGATCTGTTTTGTCAATGCATATTCTAGACATTGAGGAGTTTCTTTTTTAGAGCTCTTTACTTTGAGAGTACTCAGCCTTGAGGAGTGCTCATGCATAAACTATTTGTAGTTAATTTCCAAAGTGGTTCTTGGGAGCTACTGTGTATGTGCAAATCCTTGCAGGTAGAAATGAATTTGTTCTTGTATTTTGTTTAATTTTATATTCTTGAGGATACAATTTAGGAACAAGTTTCTGTGAGCCTCTGTGTGTGTGACTTTAGCTAAGATTTACTCTTCTTGATAAGCCTAATCCCAAGGGTCTTGTCCTACAGAAAGGGAGGAAGGAGTCTGGTAGAAAGGTACCATTTAAAGGGATACCTTTTCTTTCTTTACAGAAAATGAGCCAGTAATATCAGTGCTTGCTACAACCTATTTTCATTTATTGTCTTTGGTGTGATTTACTACAGCAGAAGCAGATCTGAGGTCCAAAGCAAAGGGAATAAATTAGAATGTGCATCCTTTAAAACACTTTTTCTGAAGTCTGGGAAAACTATCAATAGTAAATCCAAGTGGGATTGCAGAGCAATAAAACACTCTGTAATGCACTATTCTGTGCTTCCAGCACATAGGTGCATTAGTCCCAGGGTATCACATGTTTCAAAACATTGAATAGCCATAATGGGGTGACAGATTCTTATAATTACAGTTAGTGGCAGGAGCAGAATTTGGAACCTGTTCTTGGGCACTTGTAAGGGCTGTACCTGAGGCAGCTGAATAGAACCAGCTGCTTAGACTGTGATAAGTACATCAGCTATGCTATAAAACACCTCCAGCAGCTTCTGCTTCCCACCACTGCTGTTCTGTCAAAACCCACCACTCTGATGTAGACAGTGCTTTCCATATTATCTCGTTCCCAACCTGTTAAAATTCAGATGTAGCAGCCTTTGCTTTTGAAACTGGTAGTGGTAGTAGTGTGTAGTGTTACAGTGTTGGTTTAAAAGTACGTTTGGTACTATGCAACAAGATTATCTCTAATAAGATGCTTTGGTTTTTTACTTGTTTATTTCCTTGAAGAACCATCCAAACAAAATTCCCACAAATGAATACCGAGTTTAGTGGAACAGCTTTCCTGTTTAAGAAAATAATGGGTATAGGAAATATGGTTGCATACTTAATCCTGACATGGGATTTTTCCCCTCACAGGGATGTAAACCTGTTCACTGCACTTTGTCTTTGGTGCCGAGTGCATATTCCCAGTCTCAATTGTAAATTACAATTGAAGCAGTGATTTTAGAATATGCATATCTGATGGTGGGCTGACCAGAACTACCAGATGAAACTGAAATGTCTAGACTAATTAGATGCATTTCTAATCATTCTTTTGATTTCCCATTCTTGCATTAGTTTTAGGCCTGGAAGAAGAGCTGTTCTTTAGAGCTAGTAATTGATTTGTGAGGATTTTGTGAAGTGTCTCTAGAGGTTATTCTCTCATAGGAAATTCCTTCATCCATTGAACTTGTACCTAGCGCTTGATACAAATGGGTGGGTTTAGTATGAAACTGAAAGGAGCATTATTTTTGCATGTGTATACATATGTGCTCATGTTGCAGAGAGGATGGGGGGGTATTGTTCATATTACTATTGTTTCTGCTGACTTTGACAAAGTTGCAGTTCTACTAATGAATGTTTAACATGTCCATTTTTCCTCTCCAGTCTCATGTGTGATGCAGGGAAATCCATTCTATAGGGAACGTTTCATGACAAGTATTCATGAAATGACAGTGTAGTTCCCAAAGCCTATTCCCTGCTTTATTTCCTTGATAGAGCTCTTCCATTGTTTCCTTCTCCTGTGGTCAGCCTCATGACAGATAGGGATGAATAGTCATGGGAATCAATCACCTTGAGCTTTGGGCAAATTGACATCTGAACAGGAAGAGTATAGTTCTCTGAAAGCAGAGGAGTTCTGTCTGCATTCCTTTGCTTGAAGGAATGTCCACAGGCTTTTAGGGTGTTCGCAGAAATCATTTGCTATTCCTCAAAGCTTGCCCCTGGGAAAGTCAGTGGACTTTGAAGGGAACCTGGCTAGGTCAATATTTAACCTTAGTTATTGGTGTTTCTTCTAAAGTCATCTTCTTGAAACTGTGGCTCCTGCTAATTTTATAGGCTTTTGATTTATATACTGTGAAAATAGCAGCAACTTACCAAGAGTACATTCTCACCCAATTTCACTTGTTTGATTGAAAATAACACAAAAACCCCAGTAAAACAAGCATATAGGGTAGATCACTGCTCTAAACTCTGGAGTAATAAACTTACAAGTTCACAAAACGCAGAAAGAAAGAAACAGGCCAGTAAACAATGGCTTTTGACTGTCTTTTTGTCTGTATTACATTTATGATTTCAAGTTTTTCTCCAGGCCTAGAGCTCCTTTACTTATTTGGAAGTATACTAAAATGTTCATTTTACCTGTGTGATTTGGTGAAGATTTGCTGAATATTATGTTACTTCTAATAAAAGGCAGAATATCCAGTGTAACTTTATACTTATTTCTTCCATTACAAATTCATTCAGTATCTTTTGAACTTGTGTCCTGCTTGCTCTTATGAGTCATGTTACGATAGCACCTATATTTTCCATTGGAAATAAAGTATGTACTGTATTAAGACTTTGTACTTTATACCTAACACAATGCCCTCTCTAAAAGTGCCTGCTGATGGGGTGTATGGGGGTGTGTGTGCTGTCTCCTTGTTCTTTTTCTCCTGGTTGCCATCAAGAGCTAAGGATTTATGTATTGTCTGCTTATCTTTGGTGAAACCTGGCTTCCACTTCAACCAAGTGTTAATTTACTTCTCAGCTTGAGGCTTCAAATCAGCAAGGTTTGCTTTCAAAGAAAATTCCTGAGCTGGATTTTTATGGCCTGTGAAGGCTTTTGCTCCTACTTAGAGAAGTCTTTAGGTGGAAGACCTCAAAGGTTTCGGCCAGAGCTTGATTTGCATGTACCTAGTTTTAAGGAAAGGAAAAAATCATGTTCAAAGTTACAGAGTGGAATAATATAGGCAACATACCAGGTCAGTTAGTCAGACGCAGATTTACTGGTAATGAGGCATGTACTGTGAAGGTGGGGAGGCAATAGAACAGGTTGTGGATGCCCCATCCCTGGGAGTGTTCAAGGCTGAGCTGGACAGGGCTTTGGGCAAGCAGATGTCCCTGACCATGGCAGGGGGTTGGAACCAGATGATCCTTAAGGGCCCTTCCAACCCAAACCATTTTATGGTTCTATGACACTTAAGTGCTGTGGCATATATCTTACAACAAAGCAGTGGGTGAGAACAGTGCCTCTGTTTCTTGGATGTATCTCATGTTCATATAAACTTTGAAACAGACATTTCTGGCTGACAAGCTCCTGAACAATGCTTTGAACAATTGCAGGTGACAAAAACAATGCATTCTGTTTGAATGCATGTCCTTGGGCATTTAAGGCATTTGTTCACCTCTAATTGCCTATAGCCTATCCCACTTCACCCATTTTAGACTGCCCTGGTAAAACCAAAAGAGCTAAAGGGTATGATTTCAAGGTTTCTCCTGGAGTTTCTACACAATACAGACACTAGTAGTTGAAATAGCATGGTCCAGCTCTTAGCCTTTGGAAGCATTGGCTCTGGGTTTTGTTTCCTTTGCTTCTGTCCTCCTACTGTCCTTTTAAAGGATAAGGTATCAAAACAGGTTATGCTCTTTTAAGTTGTTTCACTGATGGGATATAGCAACAATACAGATCTTCCATGCCCCTTTCTCTCGACCCAAAATGAAGAAGCAAGAGGCCATGAGATTCCATCACCTATAGTAAATCTGCAGGATCAGCAGGGATCTGTTCTGGTTTTATGAACACATGTGCACTCACAAACTATATACATCTGAAATTAGAGTTATTTAATAACACTCTGCTGTGCAAATGTTTCTCTCCTTTGTTATTTTCACAGAGTGTACAAACACTACATGTAGCTATAATGATGAGTAGGAATTTTACCTAGCCCTTTATTTTGCAGTACAGGCATGGATTTATCTATTTTCTTGATTAATAAATGAAGCCAAAAGAGGAATAAAGCCCAGGCTATCTGTACTAAAGCCAATGGGGATGGTCTGTACTGCTTTTAGAATGAATTGGATCAGATTACCAGCATTTTGCCTGAGGCTATTTAATAAACACATTATACAGGTAAGAGTGGAACAAAGGCACTGTACATTCTGTAATAAATGTGTTCTAAATTGTGCTCAGAAATGAAAGCATAGCATCAAATGTGTCTTTTGTTAATGTCTTCTTAGCAGCAACACTATCAGCTGTGTATTTTTTTTCATGGGGCAAACTATATTTTAGGGGTTCTTTTCTTTTGGTTTTCTAATATTGAGGAGATTTGTAAAGGTACATGGTCAAATTCTGGTCTCTGTGCAGTTGGAATTCAGTGTATCGATGGGGTAATGTATTATGAATTTTCACTGGTAATCCAGACAGCAAAATTTGGCCCTTTTAATGTCAAAAAAGAAACAAGTGCTTTAAATGGATAAAATTTAAGGGCTGTCTGTTTATTAGCAGTTTTAATGCTGGGCTGTAGATTGGAATGAAGAGTAGATTATTCCTGATTTCCGTATCGCCATAAAGCAGATAATTAAGAAAAGACTTTACAAATCCCCAGACATGGTCTTGTTTTGTGCCTTTTTTGTCTGCCTGTACTTTACAAGGTGAAGAACTTTGGGTGGTAAGGATGATACTGTGTTTGCTTCTGACAGTCATAAGCGGGTTGAGCATTTGATTCCACCTTAAGACTCCAATGGAGTGCCTAAGGCAGCATGAGTAGAAGATGGAAAAAGAATCTCTTCAAAAAGATTCAGAAATCATTTTGATAACTCTGTATTTCCTTGCTTGACTTGACAGTTTTATTTCTTTGTAGTGCCACTGGCTATTGCTGTCTTTGATTCTCTAATTCAACATACTGCAGTATAGCACTTAATACCTTACAGAATCTGAAATTGGTTTTACTAAGGCAAGGAGGAGGGGTGGGGTGGCAAGAAACAACAAAGATGGTGGATTTAGTAACAGCCGCAACTAGGTCATTACAGGGGTCTGAGTTTTGTTTCCTGTTGGATACCTGTTGTCATTCAGCTTTAAGCAACAGAAGTCTTGAGAGATGGTGACATGAAAGCCTCAAGGAAGAACAGGAAAACAAGCTAAAGCAGCTTAGGCAGTAAGAAGATATATAGGCATTGGACAGAGAAAAGCATGATAATCCTTGTGTACATCAATATACTTGTGGAGTTGCGGGTGTTTTTCAAAGCCACATATAGTTATTTCAGATATGCTGGGTGGCTTTTGATGCCACGTGGAGCTCTTCATTTTTGAATTGTGTGCTGCTTGGTATATGCATAATAGTGTGGGAAGTTGTGTATCAGAGCTGCCAGATTATATCTGTCTCTTAAAGTATTAGGGAAGTATGTGCAATGTCCTGGGTTGTGCAGAGCAGAGGAGTAGAATGGAAAAAAGCACTTTCATCAGGATCTGTGCTTTCTGAATTGCTTGTAAAAAAAGACAACCAAAACCAAACCACTAAAAAAACCCACCAAAACCCAAAACCGTGTTGGGTTTGCCTGGCAAGGTTTTGGTAGCAGGGGACTCAGGGATGCTTCTGTCAGAAGCTGTTAGAAACTTCCCCTGTGTCTGATAGAGCCAGTGCCAGTTGGCTTCGGGATGAACCTGCCCCTGGCCAAGGCTGAGCCCATCAGTGACAGTGGTAGCACCTGTGGGATAGCATATTTTAAAAGGGGGTAGGAAAAAGCCCTTTTCAGAAGCAGCTGGGAAGAGGAGTGAGAATGTGTGAGACATACAGCCCTGCAGGCACCATGGTCAGTGAAGGAGGGGAGGATGTGCTCCAGGCTCTGGAGCAGACATTTGAGTGCAGCCCATGGTGAGGCAGCTATGCCCTGCAGCCATGGAGGTCCATGGAGGAGCAGATCCCCACCTGCAGCCCGTGGAGGATCCCATGTGGTGTAGGGGAATGCCCAAAGGAAGCTGTGATCCCATGGGAAGCCCACACTGGAGCAGGTGCTGGAAGGACATGTGGCCATCTGCAGTTTTGACCATAACTGGGATGGGAAAGGTACTGGGAGATGGGGAGCACTCTCATTCTCCTCATGCATCACTAGGCTGGTGGGGTATCACTGATGTAATGGACACAGGAATGCAGTACCAGAACATCTGAATTTTCTCACTCTCTGAGGAGAGAAATACTGGGTATGTCCAAAGCTTTATGAGGAGCTACTGCTGTTTCTGACCTTGCTGTCTCATTTGCATACTGTTTTAAGAGCTCTGGCAGAGCTGTTAATAAAGCTTCTGACAGGGTGATGGAGGGAAGAAAATGGAATTCATGCAACAGCAGAGAAGAAAAAGCAGAGAGGGAAAGCCTGGGGGGAAGAGGGAAGACGAATATGCCATTTGAGGATGTTTGAGACAAGTTGCCCTCTGAGGGAGGCTGTGCTCAACACATGCTGAGCTGAGTTACTCAAAACTGAGAGCAGCTTTGAAATGACAAGCCTTTGTCATGCAATTCCGCATATAGCGCATCTGCCCTGCCACACTTGCATCTCCTTTGGGCTCTCTATGACTATGATTTCTTCCTAACCAAGAAAAGCACTTGGAAATAATGCAGTTGGTTATCGCTGCCAAATAAGCATCATTTTTGAGATTGGCCCATGTCTGCTCTGTAGGTCATCCTGTTTTAATTTAGGCCTAATGCACCACAGAGAAGATATGGCAGCACCTCTTGGCTTAAATGAAGCAGTCCATTAAGAGGACTTATCTATGGGTCTAAATCCAAGCCTACAAGCTGTGCATTTCTCTACCACATCTACATTTGTATATGTAGAGAAATTAACATCTCTATGATCTCTACAGATTTAAGGGTTTTTTTTACCCCTCTTCTGTGGAGGAATATGTACTTGTCATGATAGAAATCAAGATTACACAAACTTGCAGCTGATGCTTGTTGTATGACCTCTCTTGATATATTATCCATAAACAGCCAAAATCCTGACTATTACAAGCTGAGACTTTAAAAAGTAGTATTGCTGTAGTTATTCCCCATCATTAGGTACCTTAAATGCATGTAATAGCCAAACTTTAGGTGTCAGGGCATTAAAATTCATGCTGTAATTCATTGCTGTCATTGTATGTATATGACACAGGATATGACTGAATAGCTAGTACAAGATAATGAATTGTGGAAAGTTCTAGAATAAAGCTATGGGTGCTTGCCTGGTATACACAAGTGATTGCTTTCCTGGCAGATGTTACAGACTTGTCTGTTACAGTATGCCTCTGCTGTCAGCAGTAAAAAGAGAGACTATATAGAATCATAGAATAGTTAGAGTTGGAAAGAACCTTAAGATCCTCTAGTTCCAACTCCCCTGCCCACTGGGCAGGGACACTTCATACTAAACCATTAGTAATTAACTACTTCTGCTATTTTGATAAGACAAAGCAAATGCAAATACTGTGGTTGAAGTCTCTCATGAGAACAAGGGCTTGCGAGTGTGAGGCTTTTCCTATCTGTTTGTAGAGTGCTTCATTCATAGGTTCCTCTTGATCAGGTGGTCTGCAAGAGATCCTTGAAGTTCTCCCTTCAACCCTGACCCACAAACTCTCTGTTAACTGATCACCTGTCCCCAGACAGAGTTCCATAGTCTCCAGCCTATCCCTAACATAAAGGGCAACTCCCCCTCCCTGCCTACCAGGCCTGTCTTTCCTAAATAGCCTGTAACCTTCCATTCTAACACTCCAGTCATAGGAGCCATCCCACCATGTTTCTGTGATGCCTATTATATGCACACATCTCTAATTCCTCTTGTTTGTTCCCCATGTTACGGGCGTTTGTGTAGAGGCACCTGAGATGAGCTCCAAATGAAGCCAGCTCATTGGCTGGAGCACTTGGAATATCTCTACATTGCTCCAAGCATTTATTACAGGTGCTGGCAACTGACTGGGTCTGTTGGGATGGAATGATACCCCCCTCCCCCAACATATCTAGTTTAAAAACTTTCTTGACCAGCCTGGCAAGCCTCCTACCAAAACTGCTCTTCCCCTTCATTGTCAGACCAGCTCCACCAGCCACGACTAGACCTGGCCTCATAAATTGAGTCCCATGTTCTAGATACCCAAACCCCTGACTATGGCACCATCGTTATAACCATGTATTAACCTGGTCAATTCTCCTTTTTAAAGTCCTCCCCATATCCTGGAGAACTGACAAAAAAAAAACCAGTCTGAGCTCCAGAACCCCTAATCACCTCTCCCAGGGCTCTGTAGTCCTTCTTTATGTCCTCCGGGCTACTGCTATCTATATCACTAACACCCACATGGATCACTAGAAGTGGGTAATACTCAGTGGGACTTACTAGAGTAGGCAGCCTCTCTGCAACATCACTGATGGGTGCTCCTTGTAGACAATACACTTCCCTTGAGACTGGGTCAGGCTGACAGATGGGTACCTCTGTTCTTCTCAAAGTAGAGTTCCTTATCACTATTGTCATGATTAAAGTCCAGATGGCAATCCACAACCACTTGCTCACTCCCCCCACTTCATCCCCCTTCTCCCAAAGGGATGGGGAGGAGAATCAAAGGAATATAACTCCCACAGGTTGAGATAAGAGCAGTTTATCTAAGGTATAACACAAACCAGTACTGCTACCACCAATAATAAAAATGATAAGGGAAATAACAAGAGAAGGGAATACAACCACTCACCCACCACCTGCTGACTGATACCCAGCCCAACCTGAGCAGTGATCTCGCCCTTCCGGGTAGCTGCCCCCAGTTTATATAGTGGACATGACATGCTGTGGTATGGAATACCTCTTTGACTAGTTTGGGTCAGGTGTCCTGTGTCTGCTTCCTCCTGGCTTCCCCTCCTCCCTGTCAGAGCATGAGGCTCACAATTGTCAGAGTAAACATTACTGAGCAGCTAAAATAAAAACATTGGTGTTATCAGCACTGTTCTCAGGCTGAAAGTCAAAATCACAGCACTGCACCAGCTACAAAGATGGAGAAAAAACAACTGCTACTGCTGAACCCAGGACAACTATGACCCGTCTCTTTTTCCTGGCAGCACCAGTAGTGATCTTTACCAGTGCATCAGCTGGTTGTTCATGTTGCAAGTGTATTTCTTCCTTAGCCCCCTGCAGAACTGCAAAGCGGTTCTGTGTGGGGACAACAGATTTAGGAGGAAGCCCCTTGCTTTTAACTGTGCTCTTTCTCTTTTTTTTTTTTCAGTTTTTTCCCAGCTTCCTGGGTTGGTGGCCTCCTTCTTTCCTTCATGAGCTACAGTGGATGGTTGAGGCCCTTGCACAGTTTGGGCCTGGAGCAAGCATTCCTGTTTCCTCTCAGCTTCCCTGATACCTGTCAGCCTATTGACAGCCTCTCGCAGCTCAGCCCCTGCTGCAGCAGGACCTCCACCAGTAAGCGCCGAGTGCAGCCCTGCCCATTCTGCACCCTTCCCTCACCAGAGCAGTGCAGGCACTCTCTATACCCCGAGCTCTGCCCTGCAGCCTCCCCTCTCATCGGCTCTGAATGCCCACGCTGGCCACCTCTGGGGCAGCTGGAACAATGCTCCCAGACTGGGCCCTGGTCATGAGGCGAGTGCTCCCCATCCCGCTCGCCTGCCCTCGCGAACTGCCTCTACCCACCCTATTTGTTTGCCCGCACGAACTGCCTCAACCCGCCCTGGTCGCCCGCGCTCCCTGGTCAGGTTTTTACCCAGTCAGGGCTGGTGCCGCCCCTCCTGTCTCTGCCCCCTGTGAGTCCCTGCTCACCTCAGCTGAGCTGCCGGCTCCTGAGCAAGTCCCGTTGAGGACTTGAGGCTCCCTCGGTGGCTCTTCTCTCTCTGAGTTGAGGCTCCTGGATGCTGAGCTTGCCCTGCTCAGCTGTAGAAGGCGTCCTCTCTTGAGATACCTCAGCAATGGACCAAACGTGAAGACATTCTTCCTCACGTTGAGGTGAAACTTCCTGTGTTTTAGTTTATGGCCTCTGCTCCTTGTCCTATCACTGGGCACCACCAAAAGAGTCTTGCACCATCCTCCTGGACTTTGGCCATCTCCCACAGTCTCTCCTCATAAGAGAAACACTTCAGACCCCTGATCATCTTTGTGGCCCTAAATTATAATTACTATTATAATAACTAATAACTATTTATGGAAGCAAAACTAGGCCTTTTAAATATGGATAATGCAGCTGATCAACTTGATTGAGAGGAATTCGAGTGTTAAGTCAGATAAGCTAGGATTCAAAACACATATAAGAGATACCACTGTTATACTTTGTTTACATTTTACAGCAAGAATTAATTACAGTAGTATATATTTTCTATGGCAAATGAAGATAAGAGAAAATGAAGAAAAACTATTGCAGATGCTTATTGAAAAAGGCAAATTAAAACCCCGCTGTGCCCAAACCCTGCTGTGATCATCAATCTTCAGCTCTCAACTGCCTCAGCCAATGAAGGCATTGACATAAATTTTGAGACTACAGGATCACAGCTAACCTTCATTGTTTTCGATGAGATTCTCTTTGGATAGAAGAAGGAAACAATTTTCAGCCAAATTTATAGATTTTGAGAAGCATTGTGGATACATTGCAAAACATCTATCTGCCATACCAAAGTGTCCTGTTTGACTTTGCAGCTCCTTATTGCTCTCTACATACAATGGAGTGGAAATAATTCTGTGAGTCAGTCTAACACGATTTTAAGCTACAGAAAGAGGCTTTATTCAGTAAGAAGGTCTAAAAAGTGTTTAAAAATACTTGAGAGAACAGGGACGAGCAGGGACAAAATCTGTTTTGGTAGCCAGGACAAGGCAACCCAGCATTTCTGCTTCTGACAAGCGTTTTGCAGTGCTACCAACTGTTGACTGATCCACAGATCTTACAGAAAACTCTCATTGTAGGTCGAGAAGCATGTTGGCACTTAAGGAATATTGAGGGATAGGATTATGATAAGGATAGAAAGCTTGTAATATCTATATGGAGTATGTGCTAATAATCTGAAAATCCTGTGATTCTGCTTTAAAAGATATGTTTGTTTTTTTTTTTTTTTTTGACAGGGAATAAAGAGATGTTTCAGAAGTCTCTTGTTAATGCTTTAACATTCCCTCCAAAAAAATTGGTAGGACAGTCATAAATTTGATAGAGTTGTCTACTTTGCACTAATCTTCTCTAAAAAGGCTATTTTAGCTAAAGCTTTAAAAAAGTCACCCTGAGGTAAAGCAGAAATATAAAAAGGTTTAGCTTGAATAATTGAGTTCTGTAGAGTGATAACCTTTTTTAAAATGTAGAATAAGAGGGTTGTATACTTAAAATCATTAGGTGACTCTAAATGTATGCGACAGTCAGATTAATCTACATTTATAGCACAACAATAGAAAAAGAATAGAGAAAAACCTCTTCTTTGCTGGTTGGATAAACTGAATACAAGGCAGACGCTGATACTTTCTTCCAGTAAGAGCTTAACACAGTCCCACCCTGAAGCATCCTGTGACACAAGTAAAAGGAAAAAAATAATTTATGAAAGAAAAAAAATAATTTATGAAAGAGAGTGAGTAGGAAATCTCACTCATTACCTCAAGAAAGAAACAATTTGGACAATTAATGTACTACCAATTACTCCTGAGGATGACTACAACTGCTGAAACTTGCAAACTCACCATACAGAAATATTAATGGTTGGAAAAAGATATTATGCTGATATATAATTAAAAGATGGAAGTAATTTGTGATTAAGTTGTTCTATGTGAGTAATGTTGGATAAATTTAATTAATTAATTTAGATAATTAACTAATTTAGATAAATTAATTTAGCAGGCAATACGCATATATATATATGTGTGTGTATATATATATATATATATATATATAAGTATTTTGGGTGACCACGATTTAGTGTGAGGTGTCCCTGCCCATGGCAGGGTGGTTGGAATTTGATCTTAAGGTCCTTTCTAACCCTAACTATTCTATGATTCTATTATTATATCTATATATGCAGAGGAAAAGGTGGATGTGGCATAAAGCTGTATTGATGTAGATCTTCATAACATGCTAGGAATATAGTAAGTCTGGAAGGTGCCCAATAAAACCCAGGTAGCAAATCAGTAAGAAAGTGCTTAAAGATCAGTTCTGAGTCCCTAAGACTCTCAGTTTTAGATTACCAGAAAGGGTATTGTCAGTGATGATGAGGACTACATGAGCTTTCTTTCCAAAGGGCCCCAAGTGAGTTATGAGCTACATGGTGGATATGCTATTGCAAAAAGGCAATGTTCAAAGGGAAATTGAGGATTTCCTGGGTGGTGGTGAACACCTGCTGCTCCAGTTCTAGAGAGAGTGGAAATGGGTATCTGTAGCAGCATATAAACCCCTGCCACATACTCCTCCCTCTCCCCCAGCAATCTGTAGCTCGCTGTGGCTGCCTCTGCTGAGATGAGAAAGCAAGCAGGTGAAAAATCTAGTTAATTTCATTCCTGGGAGGGAAAGGACTGGGAGACATGTATTGCTGGGCCAATATGGGTGGAGACAGCTTCCACAGCATCCAGAAGTGCAGGGATTTTACAGCAGCTGCCATCAAGGATGAAAGAAAGGTTTAGGGAATTCAAGCCATATCCTAATGTTTATGTAATAGCTGAGTTTTGACAGTTTATTTCATGATAGTTCTTTAATTTTGATTGTATAAATGATTTTTAGGACACTGGGTTGTGTCTTCAAAAGCTATCTCTATTTTATAAAAAAAAAACAAAAACCAACAAAACCAAAAACCAAAACCCTAAACACAAATAAAGTAAGAAATATTAATAAATATTAATCTTAGTCAATAAAAATATGTACCTTAGATTTGTTTTCTTTTTTTTTTTTTTTTTTTGTACTAAATATGTTTAGTTCCTAAAAATGTTTTAAAGTTGACTGCATGTGTGTGTATGTTTACCATGCTTTGATTTTTCTGGTTAGGTCAAAAGGGAGAAGAACTTTTGCAGAATTAGAAATTTCAGCAGATTTTAAAGACAAACCACTAAACAAGTCATAAGGAAAAAGCACTTTATACTTCTGTAGCATGAATTAGGTCTTGAATTTAGCACCTATGCTGGGAGATCCTTCCTTGTCAAGGAACATCACCAGTTAAATCATGGGCACTCTGTGGTTGTAATCTTTGGGTAATAAAGGGAATCCTGTCCTCCTCAGTCTTCTTTTAGAGGCTAAACAGAAAACACCTTTCTTGAGCTAAACTTCTGACTTTATTATCTGAAGTATTAATCTGACAATTTGAGTAAAGGATTATTGATATATATCACCAACCAGTTCAATTACTAATTCAGCATTGGTTGTGAATTCATTTTTATTATTGTGTTGTTCATAGTTGGAACACTGAACTCACAGCAGACAGCTTGTTTGTGTATATAGAAATGCAAATTGTAAAAAACACAATCTGTTGTTTTATTCTTACAAAAGTTCAATGATTTCTCAAAAGCGATGTATTTCTTTGCAGGAATGAACATATAGTAGGTATTTATGTTTATTATGGATTACTAAGTATCACAATCCATTAGAAGATACTAAACAATGCCCAGATATACTTTTAATATGTAATGTAGTGTATTGTAAAAACCAAAACCTTTAGTATGTTACAAAACCTTTAATATGTGATGCACAGTTTTTAAAAATTCTCTTAGGCCTTACTAGTCTTACTAGCATGGAAATAAATTTAGATTTATTTTCAATTGAATTGGAGCTCTCTTGTGCAGCTCAGCTCTGTATGGCAACCGGACAAACTGCAGTAATGCAGTAGCTTTTGATCTTTTGCCCACGTATTTTGGCAGCTAAATCAAATAGCCTTCGAAAGAGACTTACATCAAACTGGTATCTTCATTATATGTAAGAAAATGAGTTATTATCTTGTTTCTGGTGATAGTATCACTTGCATTTGGTTCTGGGGTCTGGGTTCTCCAAAATGATGTATAACATATATGTATTTGTACATGTGTGTATATACATATAAAAATATATTTACACATATGTGTTCATATATATGCATACAGATATTTTTCTCTCAGTCTTTTCTTTAACTCTGCAATAGAAGAGTATCTCTGACTTGATCTAAAGTTTCAGAGACCACATCTGTATGACATAGCATATGAATAATCCCTTAGAAAATCAGCATACCTGAAGATGGAAGAACAATATCAGAAGCATTGCAGAGATATTTGACCAATACAAAACTGTAGATATATTTTAGACTGTTCCTAAGACAGAAATTAATTTCTGATTTAGTTTTCTGCTCAAGGGAAAACCTCAGAACTTTGGAATTTGGAGAAAAGATCAGAACTGAGGTGTTTTTAGTGCTAATGTAAAATAATTTTTCCTTACAATGTACAGTCAAAGTGCCACCAATGTATGATTTTCAAACATATTGTGGATATATCACATACTGCTAAAAGAGTAAAAAGTGCTCAAAGTCATGTAGAGAATAAGTTTGCAAGGTCCGGTGTCACATTCTGTAATTTAATGGCTGCAGCAATACACTGTAGGTTTTTTCTCTCTGATCAAACATAACATCATCTGTTGTCATCAACTAGGTAGACAAATTTGTTTCTGCCCTTTCATTTCAACTGAGTCCATGACTTCTGCCCATAACACTGGCACCTAACAGAAATAGGAAACCACCTTCTGACCTTGGTTTTTGTAAATAAACAGCATCTGAAATTATCAGGAATATTATGCTGCAGGCTCTTCTTTCTGCCAAAAGGCATACAGAGTTCCTTTGCTTATTCTGTCTGTATCTATTATACAAAGCAAATATATTGCCATTTAATGCTGAAAAGACTATCTCTTTTGTAAGTAATAATACAGAGATAGTGACTGAGCAATCTCCAAATAGGGTTGTATGGTGACAGAGAAACAGTGGGTGCTATTAAAAGCTTGACATTTATCACTCACAGTGGTTAAATTTGTCATGGTATTTGTGGCATTTGCCAATCTAAATATAGAGAATGCCACAAATGCCACATAACAGATAAATAATGCTGTGCAAAACTCAACAAACTGCTGGTGATGTTTTGCTAAACCTACAGCACTTTATGTTCTGGAAATGCATTGCAGATGTTATTAGCTAGGAATTTATCAGCATGGAAAGGTAAAAAGTTTATTGTGCTTTTCTTTTCCTTTATTTTGCTTATTTAGACCTGAAGGTCTTTTGTATAGGAAATATTTCTGTGTCTCTGTAGCCCCCAGAGTAATAAAGCCCTTATCAGAGTTTGAGAGTCCTAAAGCTAATGAAAACCAGATCATGACATATCATTTGCATAAGCAAAAAGGAGTCTGTCCAGTACATAAAGTTTAGGAAATATTTCTGGAAAATATACCATGCAACTTGTGACAAACAACCTAAAATGCAAGTCTTATTGGAAAAAATGGCTTCTCAAGCAGAAAGTTGTTCTCTAGGACATAAGAGCTCTAGAGCTGTTTAAATCCTGAAGGACAGAATGAATGTAATCAATCACATTGGACACTTACTTTTCATACACAGAAAAATCATCATTATTTTATTTTCAATAACTGCAGAAAAAGCATTAAGATAAAAAAATGCATAATGGACTTACTTTTTTTTTCTCCATCTAATAAAACTTTAATGGTGGTAGAGGAAAAAAAAGCCTTTGTCCTTGTCTTACAGTGTTGGGGTTTTGGAGTCTAGACACCCAGTTCCCATTCTGACCTCAGAAATACTGTTTCTTGACTTCTCTGGGTTCACAGGGTGAACATGAAATGGTCAGCTGCTGTCAAGTCTTACCCACAGGTGCAGTTCTGTTACTGGCTGGAGGAGGTGCTTTGGTACTAAAGCAACAATTCTCACAGGTATTAAGTCATGTAAAGTGTATTTTGCAACACCTTAAGAAAGTCTAGCAAAAAGTTGAAAGGATGTAGCCATAGTTGTGACCAACATCTTCATATTTAGTGATGACGCACACTTGATTCCTTAATGGGATTCTGATGACAGACCTAAACCTAGAGTTAGATAATTTCCCTGTCATGAAGCTCTTGAGACTGACTATTAGATTATCTATTAGGTTTCTGAATGCATCTGATTACAGCAGATGGCACTGAAGAGTATATAATGAAAAACCTGTTACCAGTCAGTTCTGGTCTCAGTCCTTGGCAAGATTTCTGTTGCTGGGGGACAGCCTGCCCCACCATGGTCTTCACCACAGGGTGCAGGCAAACCTCTGCTCTGGCATCTGAGCACCTCCTCTCTCTCCTGCACTGACATTGCTATCTGCAGAGTTGGTTCTCTCACATACTCTCACTTCTCTCTGTGATTTCTGAGATGATCTTCATATTAAATATCAAACATAAGAAGCACTTTTGTACTCCCTTAAGAATGCAATGTTAAGCAGTCACAGAAGACCATTTAAAATTTGAGTCATGTACTAGTTTAGCTTTGTCTTTTTTATGTGTACTGTGATTTAGTTTTCCTATTTACACATTCACTTACTTTACATAATAAAACCCAAAAATATATATTTTTTAACAAGCTATTCATAGACATAGTTGCAGTGCACTTCATTTGTTCCAGAAGCAGCTGTGGTAGGTCATACCAACTCTACAGGACAATGTGACAGAAGCAGGTTGGTACTTCCTAGTTCTGGGAAGACTTTTTCCTTCTGCTTACAGAGAAAAGAACAATTAAATAACGTTTGTTTAACTATATATATATATATATATTCACTTGATATATTCACTTGCTATATTCACTTGCTATATTTCTCTGGCCAACTTTCCCAGTGAAAAGAAAGGATAGTTCCCATTTATTGTGTCAAAACCAATCATAGAACCACATCATAGACCAGTTTGGGTTGGAAGGGACCTTAAAGCTCATCTAATTCCACACACACACACACACACGCACACACACCCTGCCATTGAGATGGGGAATCACTTTCTACTAGACCATGTTTTTCAAAGCCTGGAAACAATATCTTACTTTACAGTATAATTTTTTTCAAAAAAAAAAAATCTTCTTAAAAGTGGAGGAAAATCACATTATTGGGAAAGGCTAAGAATGAGAGGAGGGACCTTATAAATAGGTAAGCTCAGTCCCTGTTCTCTGCTTGAGGATGCTTCTATCATCATGGCACAGTCAGGAGGTTTGCCACCCAATTTAGTATAGCTTGTTGGCCACACTGTCTCTCACAGTGAAACATGCCGTACTAAGTGTACTTTCCGTTCAACAGAACTCTGCCTGCACAGTGTTTATGACTCATCCACCTGTCTAGTTGGTGTTCTTCGGTATAATTGATCTATCTTTGAGCTCATGTTTTCTCTCATGCCTTGTTTGCCTTTGTGGCAGTCATATTTGGATTTCACACATTCTTCATTTTCACTGTACATAGTGCCTTCAAGCCCAGAACAGTGTGCGCTGACATTTCAGGTAGCATGATACTGGACTTCGATAACTAGTTGGTGTAATTAAACTAAACATGCTTCACAAATGTTTATTAAATCCCTGTGTGGATGTGGCTGTCATTTTTCTCTCTCTCCCACTGCACTAGCTTTCATGTAAACCTTTTCTCTTTATAACACAATTTCTGCCCCGAGGCAGATCCTTTGCTTCAAGGAAATATATGAAATAATAAAACGCATCAAACAACACTAATGAAACAAATCAATAATCTATCCATGTATTTTTTTATATACTAATTATTGACCTCATGTTTAAGCAGGTCAAGTACTTATCAGTAAATGTTTGAAGTCACTTGCCTATATTTTGCCTACTGAAAATCTGGGGCTGTAAATCTGCTCATTTCTATTCCTCAACATCAAAAGAGGTCTGGTTTTGAGAAAACATTGGATAGCCCATGCTGAGACATGAGGCCTTGAAATTCCTGTCAGAAAATGCTCTGTGTGTAATTTTCATGTATTTTAACTATGTGAAAACCTTTATTAAATTTAAAACTTAGGAGCCATGGTCCTTCTGTTTTTTGATTCACTGTAACCAGACTTAGGCAAAGCAAAGCTTTTGTGAGAAGACAAGTCCTCCATTGTCTTGTTCTTACAATTTTCCATCAGCAAGTCTGTGTTTCATTGTGGGTCTATGCTGAAGAAGGAAAATGACAGTAAATATGGATGGGTAAAGACATGCTTACTGTCCTGGGTCAGGAGGTATGACCTCCTTATTGGTTTGAACACAACCCTGAGGTATGTGCATGCAAAATGGAAATATCCTGGAGGGGTATTCATGAAGAATACCATTCAATGAAGAAAATAAAATTCTGTATTTCTTTGATTGTGTTCCCAGGTAGAGACAAGTAAAAATATAAGAGATGCTTCAAAACCTGGGGAAAAAAAACAAAACAAACAAACCAAAACAAAAAACAAACAACCAGAAAATGTAGTACTTGCAATAAATCTTCGTAATTGATACAAAATAATAGTTGATTAAAATGTACACATATTTACCCATTTGCATTTAAGTGTAAATGTATGACACTGTTCTCACTCTGTTGTAGCTTTTGGATTTCAACAGACATTTTAAATGGTGAATTCTACTGCTCAAGGGTCTGTTTTAGGTATTAAGCCTGGCTAGAAGTGGGTGATGAAACCTTTCAGTTTCCCTTGATCTTCAGGGTAGAGCTGGGAAAGCACCAGTGGAAGGATAGCCAGGGATGACTCAAAGATCTGCTTGTTGCATGAACCAGCCTGTCCACAACTGGCCACCCAGCCTCCTGGGAATACTGTAAAGAAGGTGTGAATAGGCTAATGAATGTCTATGCTGTTTACCACCCAGTAGAAGAGACACAGCTTTAGATTAAGGAAATTTTTTTTCCTTTTAATAAATCACTGATAGTTTGGCTATGTTTCCCACAGGAAAACAGTCCTCCCTTTCTTACAGAAAAGTGTGAAAGAGGTCGCAAACAGCCACAAAGCAGAATTTCTAAATCTAAAATGCAAAGTAAGTGTCTGATTAAAATGAGGACAGATTTGCATAAATTGTGTATATATCAGTGTAGTCCTTGAGCATCTCTGACCTATGTGAGGAATTATGTGGGTTTCACTGTAATCTAGAAAAAGAAACTGTAACTTCCAGTACCATAGCAACATTATGCATAATGCTGATTAAGTTTTTTTTTCTTAAAAGCACATAAATAAATCATGCACAATTCTTGGTTTTCTACAATGTTTTATGAATGCTTGAATTTATCTTTTTGCCTTGCTGCATCCCAAATTCTTTCCCACAGCACCATCTCTAGTACATTCTGAAAAATATAAATTGAATGCTTCAGAACATGATCTTATTTGCAAAATCTGGAGGTAACAACTTGAACTTTCTGTGGGACAAAACCATTATTATCCTAATCACAACTTTATGAAACTTCATAGAAAATTCGCATAGTCCAAATTTGATTTTATTCCATTTTGGAATAGAAACATTACAAAAATATAATGAAAAGCTCATCCTGGAGAACTTTGTGTTTAGGAAATATTAACAAAAGGTTTTTCTGAAAAGAAAGCATGCTCTACAGCATTGAGGAGATGCTGCTTGTTAATAACAGTTGTGGAACTCAAAAAATGCCAGTTTAAATCACTGCCTGTGAAACTCTAGATGTGCATGATTGGGATGGCTCCAGGAAAATCTTCCGGGTCTATGAATTGGTGTTTTCCAGTGAGAGCATATAAATATATAGATTAGACTAACAATTGGCACTTCTGAATGTTTATAACATTTAAATTCACTTGAAGATTATTTTTTTTTTCAACATTCAATGAAGTCTACAAACTATGCCAGATTCTTCTCTCAAACCCATGAGATACACTTTCGATCCACATATACTAATCTCACTGAAAAGATAACTCAGCAGCTTTTACCTAGGGCTTTACCTGAGTCTAAATTCACATGGAATTTAAATATATTCTCCTCACGCAGGCTGTTTAAATAACCTCCTGTAGAATTACTTATTAAATGCTATTTCATATTTCTTTTTTTGCAGTCATGCAAATAGACACTAATTATAACTCATGCATAAATGCATGCATTTACACACACATGTGAGTATGTGTGTATATGCATTTATACCTTACTTATTTGTAATTGATTTAATATCAAATATATTTCACACATTTTTATTGTAACTGTAGAATCCTTGACAGAAAGATAAAAATCTCTGCATTTCTTACTAAGATCCTGCTTTTCACTCCTGTTCACTGATATAGTTTACTTTCAAATCAATCATTTGACTGCCCTAGTTATTTCAAGGGATTGTTTCAGCCTGACCTCCAAAGAGATGCTTTAATGTAATGTGAATTCCCTTCTTGTGAGACAGGGAGGGAGAGGATGAGAACGAGGAGCACCAGGAATACTGAAGACATATGGTGGTGTAACAATCAAAACAAAGGAAAACAACTCTGCCGTAAATCCTTACACTGAACTGAAAGCAGCTGGGAGTACAGAGATTCAGCATTTAGATGAAGACAAATGTAGACAACACAAAGCAAAGCAGTAGGTCTGAAAAAGAAAAAGCTCATGCAATGCATTCATACTGAAATACTGCAGCATGATCTCTCATAAATATTTTTTTTCCCCCCTGTGGAATACAAGAAGCATCAAAATACTGCTAAGAGGACTCTTTTTTCTTATTATTTGATCTTTGATTTTGCTGTTCTGTGTATTCCAAATCACACCATAACTTTCTCAAAATCTGTATTCTGACGTTAGAGATTTAAAAATATTTTGTTGTAAATGAGATCTTAAGGCTTTAAATTCCAGCTCCACTGAAGTCACTGGGATTTGCCATTAGTACCATGAAAATTTACTATCATAGGGTTACTATGATAGTATGATATAGACAATTTTTTAAAAATATATAATTATCATTAAGTGTAATTAAATTTCTTCTGCTTACAATTGGTAAGTCCTTTTGAATTGTAGGGGAAAGATGAAAGTAAGTTTTGCCAAACTGAGTCAAACCAGTGTTCTGTATTGGTTCTGACATAGCTGCTGTGTAATTGGCTCATATTTTATCATAATGCCCTAATCAATTTTATAGGGCTGTGTATCTTCTGTAACATTTATCTTTAAAAGGAAAGACTTTAAGAAAAAAAAAATCAATTATTCATTGGTAAAAGATCATTTTCATTCCCATATTAAATTCATTATTATGTTAGTATGTGCATATTTCCTTGCATCCTTGCAACGTGTACTAAATTTGGTTATATGGAATCCTTCATACTCTTCCATGTCCAAGGTATTTTTGAAAAGTTCTTTCTTTAGTGAGTATGGAATCTTAAAGTAGACTATAATGGGAATCCATATAAGATTTGCTCACAAATTTACAGCCATAATAGTCCTTGAAGCTGCCTTACTGGATGCTTTAGCACAATGTGAGTGCTCTTTTGAAAATGGTGAAAGATAGAAGGAAAAATCAAGATATAAGCAGCAGATGATCTGGCCACTGGAATATTTTACTTCTTCTGTACATTTTTTTCCAGAGCCTGTCAGCTCCTAAGGTTTTCCTTCTTCTAGCTGCAGCTTGTCTGCAAATAAGCAGAGCTTATGCTCAGGAGTTTGCAAAAATGCGTATATATATATATATATATATGTCTATATGCATATATATATATGTATATATATGCCAGAAGTCTATGCAAATGTCATCTATTATATGGGTCCAAAATATTTCCAAAGAAATTGATTTGAGCTGTTAATTTGTGCATTAAAAGGCCTTCATGGACTGCTACACAAGACCCCCATGAAAATTGAGTGATTTTTTTCCTGCCAGGGAATAAAATATTCTGTAACTAGAAAAGTATGATACATAAAATTTGGTCTCTAGTTAAAGCAGTTACACTTAGATATTTTAAATTGCATTAGTTCAGAACACTGAGGAATATTTACTTAATACCTGAAACCCTCAAGAATATTTTTTATACTAGCCAACCTTGGCAAAAATAGTTACAGAAATTCAGCATACAATTTACAAGCCCTCACTTTAAAAATTTGTGAATATTCATAGATATATTCTTCTTTACAGGTAACAGTCATTGATTTTCCAAAGAATTTTCCATTTATAGCAATCTTCAGTTGTAGATACGGACCTCTGATGCATAGTAGAGTCTTAATATGGTTATTAGGCTATTTTGTCTGCTTACCTATTACAGAAAATCCTCAATTCTGTGCACTTGACACCTTCCTATTCTCAAGCATGAAGTATATAAATATAGGTTGTATTTCATCCTCACTCACAACAAGGAACAGAAGCGTTTGCCCTGCTATTGACAGCTCTGACACAAACACTGTTGGCCAGCTGTGAAGTGTGTGCTACTTATTTCTTGGCAGCAAAATGACAGTATTCTTGAAATGTTGCTTTCTTTTGTGAAGGACTGAGGTCATTAGTACATCCAGGTCTCTTGCCTTTTTGGAAGTCTTTCCTTTTTAAACTGTAGGAAAAATACACTTTCTGTGGTGTAAAATACTCAAGTTGTCTTTTGAAGGAATCTCATCTGAGAGAAAAACACCAAGAGGGATTTCTTATTGAGATCCACATAGCAGCTGACTGCAGTTAGGGTTGTACCCATACAGTGGGGGGAGATCGTGGCACAAATGCTCATTTTAATGAGAGAGAAAGTGTAGGTGGAAGCAGATGACCTAGATGATTTTATGAATAAAAGATCTAATCTGATGCAATCATTTCATTAATACACACATGGCACCAAATGAAAACAGAGAGTAGCAGATGGCTATGAGAGGTCTTAAAAAGGCATTTTCAGTTTAGTAGCTAATGACTTAGATTTCATGGACGACACCAAATACTAGCAGAAAGGGAGAATTTATCAGTTCTCCAAATAAAGTTCTACTGATTTATGACAGTAACACTGACAAATCTTCTGCAACATTAGCTAGAAATGCAGTCACAAAGCAGATACGGAGCAACATGTTTTATAAAAACTTCTAAAAGACAAAACCAATATTTTCTTTACTAAAAGCTCACAGATTTTAATTAAAAGCTCTTCCTTCACACCAAGTTTGCTACAGTTTGTGGAAACAGTGGTTTGTAATAAAATAATGAAATAGTTATCTGTCATGCAGTTTTGGAATCTTATTTGCTGCAATTATGGATCCACTGTGAACAACTGCAGAAAAAGATCATCAAGAAAGGTCATTGGGATAGTATGAGATAGTATTTGACATATGTAGCTTTATTTTAAGATAAAATCTTTGGAATAAGTTTAGGTTGAATGTATGACTTTAAGAGGATGTTTTACATGGGGAAGGCTTGTGCAAGATATGGATTGGGTTTTAACCTTAGTAAACCTCAGTATAGAAAATAAGAAAGCAGTGAAATGCCATTGTTTAGCACACTATCATATAGCAGGTATGGCACTAACCATGTGGATTCTTCATCCCACCCAGTCATGCCATCTACATCCAGGCTGCAGGAGGACTTACAGGAGAGCCAAGCATGTCATCTCTGCTCCCAGTCTGATCCTCTCAGCACTTGAAGAATATGCTGCCTGCTAGATTTGACTGCTTACTGGACCCTTCACAAAATCTGACCAAGGCAAAAGGGCTGGACTTCTTAGAGAATCTGGCCTACAGCTTCTTAGAAACTTATTAATCAGTTTGGCACCAAACTGAGGACAAATAGAGTCTCATTCCTCAGACCTAATCCAAGATCAACTTAGTTTATATTATTTTCTCACAAATTAATATTGCAGCAGTGGCATTTTTGAATGCAGGCAGACTGAAGTTTTCTTTTTGCAAAGCTTATCTGAGCTCCTATTAGGGACAACAGAGTTCATACTGAATTCTATGTGCAGAGGAATTCTCATTTTCTTTGAATTAAAAATGTAGCTTCCCACAAAAAGCCCATGTGTGGAGTGGGAAGTTGATTTTGTTTCCTTTATATGCAACTGATAACAGTATTGAACAAGGCAGGCTTGGTTCTACTGCAAACTGGTATTGCTTCTTCATTAGGAAATGGTTCTTTGTAAGCCAGGAGAGCTTTAATCATCCTGAATACTTGTGAATGAAATGTAGGCATGGTTTTCTAATATGAATACCACACACTGCAATATACATTCACAGCATTCCTGGCAGTGTTCTGCTCTGCAAATCCTGGCTTTATCAGAGGCTGAAGCATTCAGGGGAATGGTGTAAAACCTCAGATGAACCTTCAGAAGCTGAAAATCTTCTTATGTCTACAATTCTCTCTACAATCATGACTGTACAAGATATGAGTACTTTCTTATTTAGACAATTTGTCAGACAAGTCCACAGGTTGTTGTTATACATGTAATAGATAATGGAAATGCAAATAATTATGTTCTTCATAAACATTTCACTGTTGCACTAAACACTCAGAGAACATCAAATTGATTCTTATTATTTCTATTTTGGAAGGAACTCAGGGGTCAAAGTAAGGATAGAAAATCATAGTTCCAGAAACTGTACATGTAAGTTGGTCCTTTCCAACCCTAACTATTCTTATGATTCTAAGTTTGAGATATATCAAAGTCCTTTGAGCTTTCCAGGCACTTAAAATGTATGTTGACATCATGGAAGAAAGTCTCACGCTGACATGATTCTTTTTTCCCCCAAACTCACTAAGGTCTAAAATTCAGTAAACTTTTTCAAGTTCAAGGCCAAGTATCCTATATGTAAATACAGCTGGGGGATGCATGATGTTACTGTTAAATAAAGAGAGGCCAGCTATTTTGTAATAAGATGCAACTCCTGTAAAAGCAGACCTGAAAGTGTTTAAACCATATTTAAATCTAAAGTAATGTCATATCAGTGCTTACGTTTGTAGCATTCATTTATGGTATTTCCCCTCCATGTCTCCCCAATTGGGCTGTCAGTAGTAAATAGAATTCATCACATACAGCAAACACTGACTAACTGTTCATTAATAGGCCAATTTTTATGTGATGAGAACTTAATTTCTGGGTTTTTTACTGATCCAAAAAGCTCAGATAAGTGAGTTTTCTATCTGAGCACTACAGAACAGCTTTGCTTTGTAAATTCTTTCTTTTGTCTATGAACCAAATTCTTCTTTTCCTAATAATTTCAATCACAGGCTTTTCCTCTCTGTTTGGTTTGCTAAACAGGATTATCATCATTAGCCTCTTAGCATATTCCCTGCCCTCTCTCCTTCTGCGCATGTATTACTGCTTCCTTTACTGGTTTGGTTTCTCCCATTTTCAGATCCATCTCCAAACAGAAACTTTGTAGTCCATATGAGAGGCACTCAGTTGTCAGAGGTGCAAAGAAAATAAAAGTCTACAGTGTTTATAATGGCCTGAGCTGTTTTGCTTTTTAAAGAGACTGATTTTACTGAGTTTGGCAGTAGGAGCATTACGATCAGAATGACTAGAATTTGACTTATGTTGCTTTTAAATGAGATTAGTTGAGCAAAATGAACAGCAGGTAGGAAGCTATACTTGATCTTTATGGAATTATGTAGAATACATTTTATACCTTTCCACCAGAGAACAGTCATAGAATCATAGAACAGTTAGGGTTGGAAGGGACCTTAAGATCATCTAGTTC
>JBAFWW010008461.1:18544-37125 GCA_036873685.1 Agapornis canus | reverse complement strand
TTTTTTTTTTTTTTTTTTTTTTTTTTTTTTTTCTTTTTTTTTTTTTTTTTTTTTGACTTGCAAGAAACTATATCAAATTGCTAAGCATCCTACCATGCTCTGGCAAACCTTTCCAAAAATGCTTAGCACTTAATGGGGGATTTTTAAGAAGCCTACATCCCAGGCAGCGGCAATATCTGAAGTCCAGTCCCAACATGGTATATTTGGAGTGTCCATACATTAGAAAACTCTATGACTAAATTCTCACACAGAAGTTATCCATTTAACAACACATACCCTGTCTCATAAGCAAAGAGATATTTCCATATTATCTTTGAACATAGCTATCAGAAACAATTAAAATAGGGTCTGACGCACCTGAATGATAAAAAGTCAGTTAAGAGCGATCCCACAGTAAAATGAAGTTTTCTTTTTTATATAGATGTATATATAAATATATACATTTAAAAAGCCATACATACATAAACCAGGATCTCTCTTCATACTTGTGAGACACCACTCTGTCACCAGTGAGCTATATTTTTTTCTCATGGCACAGGTCCAGAGGTAACACAGAAAGATTTGCAGTATTATCTCAATTTGCCATAGACAGTTTGAGTTCTCCTATACAATGCAAAGAGAGCTTTCTCCCCATACAGAACTGCAATTATACCATGGATTTCTTTTCAGTTATTCCATTTCTTAGATTCTGTCTCTAAACCTTCTCTTAGTTCATAAGTGCCTTGTGAGTGGTGCCTCAGTACTGCTTTCAAAAACATAGGGATAGCAGAAAAATGTCATCTCTTCTCAAACCAAAGAGAACAAGAGTGCATATTTCCACTCAGACAAACCACCCTGAAGGATAAAGGAGTCCCTTCCTGTACAAGATTAGAAGATAAGACAGCACATCTGGCTGCCAGGGCACTTACATTACAGTCCAAATGAGTACTGAGCACCAGGGCACACTGTCACCCCAGAGAAGACACTGTCCCAGATTTACAAGTTTGGAGTTTTGGTGGGAAATGGGTTTGGGTTTTTTTCTCCCCTCCCCTCAGAACAGTAGCTTTGTTTCAGTAGATTTTATAAGATCCAAAAGAAATCATCTTTGAAGGCTAATGTTTCTGCTCAGGTAGCCAAGTAGGTGAGAAAACAGTGAATCTAGCCCAAGGCACACTCTATCTTCACAAAAATGAAATCTGAAAAATGGAATTCTTCCTTATATGGAATTATAAATACACAGCCAGCTCTCATAGTTTCATCCTCTTTGTGAGCACCATTCTCGCAATGGCTCAAAGCACTAAGACGCAGCCTCTCCTAGGCAGAACATCACAAGTTTTGCTGACTGATATTTCCATAACTTGTCTCTGATGCAGATGCTTAGCTGAATAACATTTTCATTTTGTCTAGAACTATGGCAACCTGAGCAGCTGCCAGAAGGCAGCTTTGGTTGACAACTCCAAAGAGTGATTCTCAGGCAAAACAATTAGTGGTAACTGCTCTTTTCCAGGGAGGCAGACTTTTTTGGCAACTTGCACAACTAAGAGAATTCAGACAAGGAGAAATCCAGCCTGCTTTGCCCAAAGGAAGGAATGCAGGTTTTTATAGCACGAAAAGAAGGAATTCTTTTGGTCTCTCACTGTAGCTGCAAATACCAAAGCTGTCTGCAGCAAGATTCTGCCCTGGTGGCATCATAGCCACCACCAGGGCTATTCAGAGTGCCATAACATCACAAGCTACTTCCAGAAGCAGCATAGAAGCTTTCCTGTAGAAGCATTAGACTTGTAGTGACAGAACTGTTGCTTCTCAGGCCCAAGTACTGTCCACCCAAGCATACTGGTTTGCTCAGGCAGGTGACGCACCCCTGCACTAGGCTACAGGGAACGTCTGTGGTACCCTGCAGGCTCCTGCACAGGGCCCTCTGCCAAAAAGGTCAAGTTCATCCTTCAGAGGAATGTTTTTAAGGCAGAGCCTAGCAACCTCCATCACAATTCCTACCCAGCAGAGGGCTCCGGGCACAAACTGATAAAACCAGCACTAAACTCCCTTCTACAGAGGCTTTCTAACAAGCCCACTCCCTACTCTCAGCCCATGTTACTAAACAGCCTTTCTAGGCACCAGTCTCTCATTCCTTCAGTGCTGCCAAGCAGTACCAGCCACACCTAGGAAAACTGCTTTACTCATTAGTAGCACAGTAGTGATTGCAAGGTGAAATCCTTCCAAAGAATTTGCTTAAATCATGCCTGGAGAATAGCTGAAATTGGTTGTGAATGACTGGTCTTAAGCCCAGGATTTCCTCACTTCCCTGTGCTTGATTTGCAACTTGCTTTTTGGTCTTACTTTTCTCTGCTTACATGTCCCCTGTACATGCATTAGCAATTTGCAGCTTTTTCCTTTAACAACCACTGAGAGTCAGTGCCTGTTTGTAAGCACCCTTCTGCTCAACATATAATACAATGGACTTGCTGAAGATACCTGTGTGTTAAACTGGGGTTTGGGTTTTTTTCAGTCTGATGTTGCCTTTTGAAATATTTCAAATCTATAGTATTTTTATTGGTATATGTTTTATTAGACACCTATTAGATAGATGTTCGGTATCTACTCTTTCTCCCAACAGTTTACAAGTACAGCCCAAACTTACAGGCTGGTTTAAACAAGCTGTAAGGCAAAACAATTAAGAGGACTCTGCCCTGAGGGAGTTCGCAGTCTAATTCACATACAAGCAGTGTTGGTTTATTTCTAGCTAGGAGTCAGAAACCTAGTGCTGTTTAATACAACATGCACACACGGAGAAACATTTTTCAGACAAAATGTTTGTTCAAATTACCCTTTTTAAAGAAAAGGGAATTTTATTTCCCTTCCCATATTTTTAATTTAACAGTTTGCATAATTTTGCTTCCATAATACCTCGTAACAGCTAATACTACTATTTGCTTTCCATTTGTTTTTGCTTCCTGCTGTTGAATGAACAATCAGTGTTTACAGATTAGCAGCAGTTGTAAAGTGCCCTGACTTTCTCTTCCATTCGAAAGTTATGTGTGAGAAGCACATTATATTGGTTGTGCTGGCATTTTTGGAGTAGCTCAGGCATCCACAGTGCAAACCACTGTTATTCATACTGTTATAATTCCTCTGCAGTTAAGTCATTACTAGCAATCAGAGCAGGCTTGTAGTACAATTCCTTATTTGGGAATGTCATGTGAGATGCCCAGAGCAATACGAAAAAATAAAGGCCAACTTGTCTGGCTGTGGAGGGATTTATAGCTGGCCCACTGGCAGAGATCTGCTGGGAAGTATTAAGAGCTCCTGCTTAGCTGATCATATAAACACCCAGGCCAGCAGGTGCATTACATTTGTACACTATCTTTTTCCTTCAGGTGCAATATTAAAAATCCTGTCATCACAGCATGTTTATAGAAACTTGAATTATAATGGCCTTTTCCTGCAGATGGTGGAGCTGAGGTTTTTCTTTAGGTAAATCCATTTAAAAATCTCTTAAATATTTTCATTGTGTTTTTTAACTAATGACAATATTGCTAAGAAAAATCCTACTTTGGACAATTTCTTTTGCTGAGAAAGAACCTTCTCTCATAGCAGAAATATCCAATTATTAGTTACTAAAGACAATATGTGAGGGTGCTTCAAGCCAGACTGCCTCATTCCCAAAATATAGATATCATACTCAAATGTGAAGATTTTTATAAGTAGCTTTAAACCTGATTCAAACCCATAACTTTTATTATTTGTAAATGTTCAGGTTTTTCATGTACAAACCATTTGATTGGATTAAAATGTGATCTACTTACTAAAAATCAGACCCTAGGGACAGCCAACACCAAAGTTAATAAATGAAATAATACCTGCTGAAGGGTACAGTAATAATTAAATTATTAGGAACAATTTGCTATTTTGCATGAGAAAAACTCACCCATTGCATGTCAATGCAACTGTCTGCTTGGATGGTTGAAGAATTGCACACACAAAATGGATAACTTAATTTTTTACATGTAATTTTAGTTTAGCTCTCCATTTCAAGTGCTTTAATACACAGATTTTAATTGCACAATCACATTGTTTCCTGCTTTCCATAGCAGCTCTATGTGATAGCTATTTTCTACTGTAACGCTTGATGAGTCATTACTGTAGAAGAAATGGAGCATGTTTGTGAGCATGTGTATTTAATGGCTCTATAATTAAGTGGAGAAAAATCCCTCTTCCTGTAGTGTCCTTTTATGGAATTTAGGACAACAGAACAGAAGAAAAGTTTAGAAGAGGGAGAAAGGATGATTCCATGGGTATAGTGCCATACTTGCCCTTTTGAAGACTTCAGTTTAAAATTCTGTCTGTTCAATCACTGGTGCTCTGCTATAACCTGAGTTAAGGCACTTAAGGTGAAGTTTTACAACATGGATGCTTTTGTTTTATTTTTCAACAACTGGCAGTATACTAAGAAAAGGCCAGCTTCAGAAAATCATTATCTCTTATTAAGTAAAAAAACCTCTTCTGTAATAGAAATAACCCCATTTCATGGCATCTCTCTTGCTTCAAGATGCTACCACCTCTTTTGCCCTCATTCTGGCTGTTTCTTTGAGCCCTCTACATTGGCAGAAAATTAATCAACAAGCAAGAAGAATAGGTTTCTATCAGTTTAGAAAGCAGAACCACTTGTACTCATCAATGTGTACTCATCAATGTGTGAGGTGAATGTCAGTGCCACCACAAGAGAAGTAAGGAGATGATCTTTTGGCAGCAGCAAACTACTTCAGTACCTCGTTTTGACTCTAAGCTTCAGATCACCCCTGTCAACATAAGCATGACAGCATTACGTCATGGGGATTTTCTGAGGGTAAACACACCAAGGATTGCAAGGTACTCCTTACAAATACATGGGCCTTATATAAGCAGTGGGCAAATCTGTTTACTGAAGCAATAAACTATCTTACTCTATAAAGGGAGAGTTTGTACATAAGTGCCTTAAAATAGAAAATCACCTCTAGCAAAATACCTTAGTGGGATATATCTGGTGTTCTATCTCCATGTAGCTTTGCTAGGATGATCCAGAAGAGTTAGCATTCATAAGAAGAGAGAGGCTTGCACGTGCAGAGCTGCTCCAGGGTTTAAATTTCAGAGATGATAAACACCTCTGAGTAAAGAAATTTGTGCAAGGAAAGTCTGCGCCAAGTCCTACGTGTTGTGCTGGAGACCTCCTCACACAGCACCACCTCAAGTTTATCTTCCCTCCTCCTCACAAAAGTCATCCTGGCATCTAGTATTTGCAGCTCAGCAAAGCAGACAGTCTCTTGCTCTGTAACCTCATGTTATGCTGACTGCTGTCATCTGTGATCTGCTCACCAGTTGCTCCTGTTGCAGGAGGTCCCTAGAGAGAAGCACAGGGCTCTGTATTATGTCCCTGGCAGGGGCTGCACCAAGGCCTGGCTTCCTTCATATTGAGGGAAATTCCTACTCCAGTTGCAGCTAGAAATGCCCTCCGTGTGCTCTAGTACCCAACTATCAGTTGGAGAGGAGTAAAATAGCTGAGAGCTCTGCAAAGACTACATCAAACCAGACAAAAATAATGTGCACCAGTGTGAGTCCCAGTGTCAGTGCCAGGCTGAGCAGTGATTTTGATGACAGTAGGAGCCCTGAATATGGTGATTACTAGCTGCCAGAAGGACCCTGTGTCTTCAAATGCTCAAGTGTTCTAACCTGAGTATTAAGCCAGGGAATTTGAAATATATGAAGTACAGGAGTACAGGATTGGTGAGTGACCATGAGTTGAGAAGCCTCTCTGTAAGAGCTGATCCCCCTTACCCAAGCCATTTGCTAGTGTGAGGATAGTGCTTTGTGACCGCAGCCTGTTTTTCTCTCACAGACCTTGTCAGGCCAACAGGGTTTAGTGACCTGGTAGGTGTGCTGGACCTTTCATTGGCTGTCTCTAGATCACATCTGCTAGAAATTGCCAGACCCAATCTACATTGTCAGACCTGATGTTTTCCTGGCTGAAAAGGATCTGGGGGTATTTGTTGATTGCTGGCTGAAAACAAGACAGGAGTGTGCCCAGGTAGCCAAGAAGGCCAACAGCATCCTGGCTGGCTAGCAGAACCACTGCAGTGATCATCTCCCTCTAATCAGCACTGATCAGGCCACACATTGAAAACCATGCTCAGTTTTGGCTCCTCACTACAAGAGAGACATTGAAGTGCTAGAGCAGGGGCCAGAGAAAGGAAACAGAGCTGGTGCAGGGCCTGGAACACAAGTGTAATGGGGAATGGCTGAGGGACCAGGGTGGGTTCAGTCTGGAGAAAAGAAGGCTCAGGGGTGACCCTATTGTTCCCTACAACTGCCTGACAGGAGGATGGAGCCAGAAGGGGGCTGGCCTCTGCTCCCAAGAACAAGGGATAGGATGAGAAGAAATGGCCTCAAGTTGTACCAGGGGAAGTTTAGACCGGATATTAGGAAAAAGTTCTTCACTGAAAGAATTATCAAGCATTGGAACAGGCTGCCCCAGGAGTGGTTAAGTCATTATTCCTGGGCATATGTAAAAGATGTGTAGATGTGACATTCCTAACTATTCTATGATTCTATGACATGGTTAATGGTGGACTTGGCAGTGCTAAGTTAATGGTTGGACTTAAGTCTTTCAATGATTTTGTGATTCTACATTACTGATAAGAAAGTAGAAGATTAAGTATATAGTAGAGGAGAAGGATGTGAGCGATGTAATGCAGAGTCTAGAAGATAAAAGAGGAATTGACCATGGTTTTCCTCATGGCAAAAGGAATGCAAAGTAAGTTAGTAAAGGTTTTCTTTATGGTAAAAGAGAAGGCCTACCATTTTTTCTTTTCTAAACTAAATTGATGACTGTTTGCCTCCAGCCAACAGGAGTGATTCTTAGGTCTTAGTGTTGGGAAGCACAGGCTAAGACTGGATGAATCATGAACAATGTCTTATTTACTAGTCAGTGCCTAGTATTGCCATCCTTTTGTGGACTATTTTGCTTATTGTGTTGGTTCAGGCAAGTCTTTCTTCTATTTCCCAATTATTTTAAATCATCACCACCTCTGGCTGTGCCTGAAGTATGTATCATATATGTCCTAAGTGTTAGATTCCAGATATTTCTCTATCTGAAAAGGATTCAATATTTTTCCTTCTATTCAATATATGAAATCTGCCATGAAGTAACAAGTGCTAACATTTTGGCCTCATACAACTTTCAAACATTTTAAAAGAACTTTTACTCTTCAATAAAAGCTCTGATTGTACCCAGGAGTATTTATACTATAGTGATAATGTTAAAATAAAAAACAACCCTGCAACAATAACTAAAGAATAATGATACAAAAAACTATTCTTAGTCTTCTTTCTCCCCATAGACAAAATACGCACAATTAATTCTGTGAATTGGGATGTTCTGCATTTTATTGCATAGTGCCTTTACTGGCACTTATGGGTAACTTCACGTATACGTAGTCTATCTGCTACGATTGCTGTACTATCATTACCAGTTAGCAGCTGTTAGGAGTCCAACAACCTTCTAGTCACAGAACAAATGGGCTGTGGAAGAACAGCTATACCCTGGAAGTTTTTCACAGTTCGTTTAGAGTTCAGCCTCCACAAGGCACTACAAATGTTATATGTGCATTCTGTTTCACTGAAGCTAAACTGCAGTCTCTAGGCTTTCATTAGTAATTTTTCAGGTTAATGGTGAAAATAGGAACAGATGATGGTGGCTGAGTGGGGATGGAATCTCTATAAACCTCTCTCTAGAACTCAGCTGAGGTTCGTCTCCCAGCCCATATTAGCCTCAGAGTTGCACAACTTGGGGTCTCCTGAGGAGAAGTTGCAGATCATGCCAAACTGAAGAGAGTATAATGGCAAGGTGGGAAAATACTAATTAGGTGTCAGGTTGAGACCACCAGTCTTATTTAACTGTGAGGTCAAGCTGACTGAAACCTTGTCTCCAAGCTAAACATGGATAAACTGTTTTGTGAGCAACATTTCTGATAAAGTCTTATTTTTCTTCTGTTTACATACAGGAAGCAGACCAAAACTCTCAGATATGTGTTCTTAGTTGTTCATTGAACCATTTTTGCTTGTGGTCGCAGTGGGAAGAGTGAGGGCTGGTCTATCTGGGTTTTTGGTACTGTCAGCCCTCCAAATGTGACCAGACCCAAAATCTAGTTTATGCTTTCTCTGTCTTTTTAAACTCAACCTAAAAAAAAAAAAAATAAAAAGTGCATTTGGAGGGCATTTGTACCCATTCAGACAGTACAGGGCATTTTGATCTTATCAACTCTTTGGCATTAATAGATTGCAGTATGTGCAGGTTGGACTTACAAGCACACTCTGTACCAACTTTTATGGCCTAAGAAAAAGCCTGTCAAGGCCTATCAGTGGAGGTGTATCTTTTGCTTCTTGGGTATATCTCTGTGCTCCTTCACTCTGACTGCAGTCTTGGAAGAACAAGAATTTGTTCTGAGGGAGTTAGTTTCCTCCAGCATGAGAACCTGCTGCTACTGTGGGAATGGGTTTCTCATTACCCAGAATACAACTACCTCCTGTAATGTAGCCTGTAAAGACCACACTAGAGATAATATGCAATTAGAAGCCCTATATGCCCAAACAAAGAAACATACTTCTTTGCAAAATAGAACTGACAGGAGGACTGCACAGGGCTATAAATCTGAAAAGTCAAACAAGAAGAATATTGTTTTCTTCTCTCTCTTATTTAAAGACTTTCTCTCAAGGGGACAGGAAACCAGTTTAATTCCAGTGATATAATACTGCCTAAACTGGCCATGGTTCAGCTCCTAGTAGTGACAGCACTGTAATGCTATGCCTTTTTTCTGTGCTAAGCTTGTCTGACTTAAGCTTTTACTTCAAAGATACTGAATGTTTTAAAGGAAAACAAATGATATAGTTTATATTTGACAAGTGTATTAATGCTCTACTTCTAAATGGTAATAAATGAAAGAATCAGAGAAAGAACATCCATGTTAGACTCTGAGAACCAAGTGACAGATGACTTCTTCATAATGCATGAAATCTTGACACAAGAAGGAAGAGACTGCACTTATTAGTAACTTGTGGCACCACAGAACCCTTGAAAAATTCCTTCCTTCCAGAAAAGTGCAAAATCCATAAGCAGTTATTTTTCTGTCTTAAGTTCAAATGCTGCTCAATTCAAAACTTTAAAAGTTACCAAGTAGTCTGACTTAGAGTACATATGTCTGGCATTTGAGAAATGGGACTGTCTCATAACAGAGACGAGTAGTTGTTTTCCTTATGAAAGAGACATGGAGGAAAACTTAAGGCTGTTTTACAGATCTTGCCAACAAATGAATTTTCATTAAAAATAAAAATGTTTTTAGACTCAAGTATTGCTTTTTCTGAACACATCACAGGAAATAAACCAAGATTGCTTGCTCTGTCATACAGAGGTTAAGGGATCTCAACCATGACACATTTTCCTTGATTTTGCTTCTTTTCAATTTCAGCCAATGAATGTCAATTGCATCTGTGAAATAGAACAAATTTTACTAGAGCAAAAAAAATTGGTTTTTCTTTTTCATAGAGTTATATCTTTACCATATATATGTCAACATATATTAGAAAACTGTTACAGAAAAATTAGTAAAAGGCAGTTTGATGAGTCTGTGCTTAGATTTCCAAGCAAATAAATATGCTGTCCAATCTTATAAACCAAAATTAATCAAAAGTGCCATGTACATAGGGAAAGGTAAATTATGCTATGAGGTATCATCTATGTAATGTCTACTTATAGTGCACTGTAAGCCTTTGTCAGCATCATTCATTACCCTAGACTAGATTGTCTCTTCTCAGTAGTGTAGCTACCAGTTTATTGCCATAAAATGATGTTTTGTGTTTTCGCTATCTTTTTCTCATGCCCTCTATCTTTATATGTTTAATGATTGTGAAGTTTCCTGCTTCCATTTGGAAATCCTTGGTCATTAGATGCTTTGGGTTTTTTAAAAATTATTTTTAGCCTTTGAGAAAAAGTCCAATGTTTAAAATTTAGCACAGAATTGTTTAAAAAAGAAATAAAAACTACTTTATAAAATACAGACATTAGAGTTTTCATTTTATTCTATTTTCTACCCTGCTCAGTCATCTTTTCTTTACTAGAACGATTCTGTTCCTCAAAAGAGGAAGAAAAATTACTCTGTTGACACCTAAAAGAAGGTGCAGTGCCTATTGTCATCTTAGAGTTGTAATAAAAAATCTTGAAGGTTATGGTTTTAGAATTGCAAACAGATTATGAAATATGCCTTGCATTCTGCTAAGATAATTCATGTCAAATTCAACACTGAAAGGAACACATTAAAAAGAAAAGAGAGCTCTAATTTATTCTTGTGTTTGCAGCATGTAGAGGAGCAGTATTATTCTCCAGACAATGTGCCTTGCTTTCTAAACCAGCTGTACTCATGATCACAAAAACAGAGAAACTAGTTAGAATTTCATCCCCAGATAAAAAGGGGGGAATCGTGAATTTTTGATTTCTTATTTCTTTGCTTTTTTGTAAAAAAACGAAGAGGCATGGACCTCTGATTTTTCATTAAGTAGTAGTGTTTTTCTATGGTGAGAAAATGGAAGCTGTCTGAGAAGGCTTGTTAAATGAAAATATGGGAAAATAATTTTCAATGGAAATCTGAAAATTTGTGGCTATTTTTGTAGCAACTTTTACCATGACATATGCCTTCTCTTTGATTTAGAAACTCTCCTGACAGAATAGTAACTCAGCATCTTTTTAGTTATGCTGCATCCTCCTAGCTACTGTACACCATATTTTGCTTTGCTTAGGTTCACCAGGTCTCCATATACTACTACCCTTAGTCAATACAGAAGGATTCTAGGGCCAGGTTTTATGACAGTGGCATTTGGGGGAATCTCAGTTATGTGGGGCATTCACAAATGTATGTAGTGCCACTCAGTGACAGCTACAAAAGGCCTATTTTTTAAACTGTCAAAGAAACACTTGTGGCATTGCGGAAACCAGAGAAAAGCTGTCAATTCTATTATTAAATTGACATTCCACACATGCTAGTTTCTGATGACAGTCCATAATAAAGTTGTCCTATTTCTTTGCCCTCCATTCATGTCACTACCTAAAGATTTCTCTTGCCTTTCCCTCAGACACTGACTGATTGAGCTTACATGTCTGATGCTCTACAAGAGGTCATCATTGTGGTGCAATGACAGACATTTGTAACACCTGAAAAAAAAGAGGGGACGAAGGTCCTAAAGCACCCTTGGTACACTAGGCTATTACAATGCATGAAGCCAGATCAGTGACATCTCCCAGGGTATTGTCAATCAAGGAGTACTGAGACAAAGACAGACAAGAGGGACCATTGTAATCCCACTGAAGGGAAAAGGGTTAAAAAAAGCATAACAAGGCTTTGTCTTGGTTTTCAGAACACAGACACATCTCTGTGTTTCTCTAACTGCTGCAAGCTAATAGGATAACACAGGTTGATCTGACCCTAATGGGAATTGATACAAATTGGATGCTAATTCTATTGTGTCTAGTTCTCCAGTGAGGCCAGCCATGCCAAGTGGCCTTCCCATGAAAAGGGGATCCCATTTTCTGTGCTTGTTTGTTTTTAGATTTGTCTAAAAGACATAGGTTGTAGAAGCCTGGATCTCCCAGGTAAGCTGTGCCACCAGCTTCCTGCTGGGAAGCTTCTGTGGAGGTAACAAGACAAAGCAGCTAGCTCTTGCCCTCAGGGTGTCTTATTTAGTTACAGATTGTGATTGACAACTGTTAAGAAGAATGACAAGATATTTTACATCTGTTTAGACTGTCAACCATTCCTTCCCACACTGGCTATTGTCATTCCTCCTATATCCAGGAATCCTACTGCTGCCAATGCAAATGTCAGACCACTGTGGAGCTATAGTGCCATGCAGTATACATTGTACAAGAAATGAAAAGTGGAACAGGGCCATCACATGGGGGAATTACAATGATTTAGAAGTACGTTCATTATTCCAGACCAGTAATTGGACCACCAGCTATTATGTTGCAGTACCAAATTTGAGAGTAAATCACACATGGACCATTTTTATCTTTTTTCTTTTCCTTGCAATTTACTTTAATTTGCAGCAAACCTTAAGCTTTCTTCCAGTGATGGTGCATGAATAACGCAGCACATCTACAGTACTTATGCATAGAAACCCCATATTTCACCATTCTGATAACATTCACAGAAGAATCATTAGGGTTTTTGGATTTTCATGGTCTCTTTACTCACATCAAATTTGCAAACTATTAAGCAGTGCTTTTTGTAGCTTGAGAGAAACAGCACATAAAATAGGGTATGAAGAGAACCATATGCTCCTTTTGGAGAAACCAGATAATTTTATCATATGCTTTCAAATATCAGTCATGACAGACGAACCTGAAGTACATGTTACACGGAGAATGTTTTGTCCAGGTCATAAAGGCAGTGCCTTTTTTCTCTAAATCTGCCCAACAGCCGCAAATAAACCAACAAAGCTCACAATTTGAAACCATAAATGACCTGCCCAATGAAGACTATCCAAACTAGATGTATAACTGCTTAAAATAAACAACAATTATAAGGAACACATTCAATCTTCATCACTCTTCAACCCACTTGAAGTCAAAAGACTGTGTAAATTATGAGCTCTGCAGCATGCCTGGAATGTTAACAAAACCTGGCTCTGAAGAAGTGGTGCAAGTGAGCTTCAGACTGAAAGATCCTTCACAGAATTTCAGTCATCTTCCAAAGTATCATCCTTCAGCTGAAAACATTTCAATCCATTTTAAACAAATCTAAATTCAGCTCACCAGTTTTTCATGGGCAGAGCAAACTACTGAGCACCAGTGTGCTACATTATTGGTGCAAAATTCTAATGCATAAGAGGAGCACAGCACTTCTGAATTGTCCTTGGGTTGCATGCATTCAAGCTCAAGCTAGAAATGGACTGGATGAGCATTTTTTTAAACCCAAGGAGACATGTCAATATTGTTTATTTCAGGAACTATAATAACAGAATTATGTGTGACAAAGCCACTGGGATTCTGCACCCATGTTAGTTTACTACAGGGGTCTAACATGGACTAATAAAATGAGAGACAGTCTAGTTTCCTACACTGAGGAGTTGAAAAATGTGTAGCTGGCAATTAAAAAGCATGTAAAAGCCTAATGAGTGTAGCTGAAATACAGAATTTTCAAAGAACATCAACTCAGGGAATGAATCTTGTGTATCAGATGTTAGGTATTTGCCAGTCAGCAGAGAAAATCTCAAACTATTTCATTCTTCTTGAATTACATTCTTTATGAGGGGAATAAAAATACGGAAATTTGTACTCTTTCTTTTCCCTATACCTGTAATGCTTGCTCTCCCATGTTTTCTCAATTATCTAGTGCCACTGGGACAGCTGGTGAAAATGAAGTCCTTGAGCACATGTGCAATGGGCACTCAATATGTTGCTTGTTCCACTTAGCATTGATGGAACTGCTACTGAAGTTCCATTTCATATATGCCACTAAAAAATCCAATCGTACTGGCTGCAATTGCCAGTTGGAACTCCATTCAAAGATTAAAATCTGCAATAATAAAATCTACTGATTTGATATCAAAAATTCATTGTAATTACTACAATGTAACTGCAGCCTAGTCAGGTTTCTAGTTAGGCTCTACAATTAGTAGTCCTAATATATTCTCATTTCTGCACCTCCTAAATAAATTAAAGGAGAAGATGAGTTCTTCCAAATATACTTTTAAAACATAATGATGGAAAAGTAGTGAAAGGAGGTAGGCTTCGGATTCTGCTCTCTAACCCCTGAGGTCCACAGAGAAAACTTTGGCTCTGGTTTTATTTCTCCAGCAGACAGCTTTATTTTTCCTGTAGAACATGGCTGTTGGCATAACAGAGGAATAGAAGCCCGGCAAAATGGCATGAAACAAACAGTCTAGATCTTTCCCAAGCTGTTCCTGCTGCCACTACATAACTAAGAGCTTAACAAAATGTGCTACCAAGATGCAAACATCTTGCACACATTCAAGCATTTGCTTTATTAACTTATGTGATAAACCTGCCCATTCAATACACATGTTCTAATCTTGACCATCTGAGCCAAAATCTAATATAAAAACCAAAGTGAGGATGATAACATCCAACATACTCTTTCCCCAGTTCAAAAATAAGAAGATATAACAAGATTCCTACAATCTGCTGGTTCACAAGAGAGAAGAAACTATTGTGTGGGTTTGAACTCTGGTGTGTTGCCTTTAAGCATTTGGTGGTACTACTGCTTAAGAAGATATTTAGAATTCCAACATGAAAGGTCTGTTTCATATTTTAAGCCCAATAAATCTCGATCACAGTTCCCAATTGAGACAGCAGTTTGGCAAAACTACATGGACAGCAGACACTTTACTGTGGCTCTTTCTCCCCACTCAGCCTCTCCCTCCCCCACCTCCCCTGAACTGAAGTTTATTGTTGCCAGAAAAAACAAGAAACAGCATATCTGAAATTCAATCTTCCTTAAATTTGCAGAGCAAGCCTACAGAGAAGATTAACCATATAAGCTGGGCATATTTTATTATTCCTCTCAGGAGGAATAATGCTTTCCCCCCCACGTCCAGTGTTTTCCGTTGTTATTGATTACTGAGTTTCACCCCTCTCAACAAATCTAATCTTAGTAAAGGTAAGACTTGTTTTGGTATGGGCTTTTTTGTTTGGGTTTCAGGGTGGGTTTTTTTCAATACACCTTTGTCATGAAAATAAAATCATTTTGTGCAGCTGCTGCTGTGGAGATATTGCTGACAGATGAATACACCAGGAGCAAAGAGCAACCTATTTGATGCCTGATTAAAACATATTAGTTACAGTGCAGTCAGCAAGAATGTTAAGAAGCCTATCTTTCCAGTATACTTCAGGAAATAATCTAAATATGCTTTTCAATTGGGCCAAAAAGCAGACAGCTACAACGTCCCTCTTCTTGCCCACCAACGCTCATCTGACAAGGATATTGCTATAGCTAGCTCAAGAATAGCTGGATGGTACTATATGGTTTTTCACTCTTTTTTTGGTACTATATGGTATTACTCTTTTTTGAGACCAAAATCTACTTTGGCATGATCTAGAGCCTGATAAAACTTGCAGAAACCCTTTGATAGTCTCAGAGGTTTTAGGGTCTTGTGTAGGCCTACAGACTAGGTTTAGTATCATTACTTATCAGTACTTGATGCTCCTCCTGGTGATTGCCACTTAAGACTTAAACAGAGAGGATGTGAGAATATTCTGTGAGGTATTGATGTTCCCTTGTTCTCACTGGAGGGAACTTCCTCAGGAAAGCTATCAGTATGATTACAAGCAAAATGTGATAGCAGAGTGTGCCAACAGATGACTAAATATTTCATTTCTAACAACAGAATGTTAGCATTTAGTTATGCAGATGTCTACAGCTCTTAGGCAGAGAAAAATGCTAAGACAAAGATGCATAAATATAAATGTAAATGAGTTTGCTTGCAGACAAAGTAGAAAACACAATTGAAGCTAGACTGAATATTTAATATTATTACTGATCATAGATTCACTGCTGCTTAAAGTGAGAAAGGACAACAGTGAACAACTCGTCATGTACTTTGAATAACACAGGATATAGGTTTTCATCATCTAATTTCTAAATCAACCCTGTAACTTTTTCTTGACTGAGACCATCTCTGTAGGCAGCCTTTGTTTCAATACTTTCAAGAATGAATTCTTATCTATCAGAGATAAGGTATTACTACAATGGAGGCCTAAACTATAAGCAGTAACATCTTGTGTAAGCATGTGTATGAGTGAACAGTTTTAATTTTGGCAGAAAAAAATGGCACAATAGCTACCACTTCAATTTTTGGCTCTGCATTACCCTACTCATATAGCATACGTGAGAATATGCGTGAGCCTAAAAGAACAGGACAAAAAAGAAAACCTAAAAGTAAGTGAACTTGATCTATTTTCTGCTCCAAATGTCCTACATATCTGGATGCAGAGCTTCAGTTTCACTTGCATGGCTGATTTAACAGTATAGTATGTGACAAAACCTCATGATATCCATGATTTCTGCAATTTTATAAGACAATCTATTTGTGCTTAAAGAATAATTACAGAGTCCAGTTAGAAAGCTTGTTCTGAATCTTGAGGGAAGGCCTTTATTGTGGGAAAGGGCCCTATTCATAGCAGCTCTGTAGTTCATGCTTGTGTCACACTGAAACTAATGCACTGAAAAGCAGTTCTCATAGTAAAAGAGATTTAAGCTCTAGAGTCTACCCAGAAATTATACCTAAAGTATTCATACAGATGTAGAAATGGGAATGCAGGAAGTATTTTGAACTAAGAAGAACCAGTTGACACCAGACCTTGACCCCTATGCAGCTCCATGGGATGATTCTAGTTCCATGAAGGGATTATAGAGATAGCTTAGTTCACAATCTGAAGGTTAATTTTGTAACACACAGAGGAGGTGATACACAAAGGAGAGACTCTGTATGCAGTGTGAAGAAGTGGTCCGCCTTCCACCTGGCCTGATTCTTCATGTTCATCAAGTATCCTGGGAAGAAATATCTGGGAGATACAGAGAGGAGAAATTACACAAAGTGGGTAAAATCCCAAAACAGATTACGATGCTCAGTTTTCTTCCCATTGATGTCTAAAAGAACACTTTTGTCTTATTTTGGGTTTGGTTCTGATTTGATTTTACTTGTATACATTGTTCTCAGTTTTGTAGTACCACACAAAAAGAGCTCCCAGTCATTTCACCTAATGGCAAATGTCACTATAGAACAACACAAGGGTGAAATCTGGGTTCACTGTCTCTCCTCCATCCCTACCATGATTCCACACAACTTCATATTAAAAACAGTGCGAAGCCACATTTTATGCAGAGTCTTTTTTTCCTGAAGAATTGCTTCAACCACATTTTATTAGTGGGAATTTATTTTTCTTTTAAAGGCAGAAGAGAATGGAAGAAGAATATGGATATGTTAGTTTTCCCATGGATAGTTTTAATGAAAATAGGCTACTTCTGCAATGCTTAGGTTTGCAACACATTTTTTTTTTTAAACCATCTGATAAAGAGGGGCAGTCCTCTCACCAGGAAAAAGAAACCTCCACGAACTTATTTTTGAGCAGAAGCATTAAGGAGTCTCTCGAGTAACATTCTTTATAAAGCTGTTACTGTATCACAGGCCAGATTAAAGTGAATTACTAAATCCTAGTTCTCCTTAGATCTAAATCTGTCTTTAGATGACCTTCCTGATTTAATCCAGATCATGAACATGCTCAACCTCCTTTCCTGTATATTTGGTAGAAGTGATTGAAATGAAATGCAGTATCAGAGCTGCCCTTATTTGCAATTAATCTGGGAGGTGTTCCTGTAAATGGTAAGCACAGTTCTCCCTTTTTTTGTTATGATTTTATGAAAAGCTCACCTAACCCACTGATATCCTGAATAGGTGTTCCATTAGAAAGAACAGAATGTTTTTACTATTGTAATACTGTGGCTTTTTTTCTGCAAAAGGTATTAAGTTTTTGAACTTAAAATTATGGAGGGTGGGGTGAAAAGAAAACTCAAAGAACTAAAGAAAAAAAAAAGAGCTCATTCTCTATTTTGTTTTGTTTTATAGGCTGTACACCTATATTTAGATGCCATTGGTCAAAATACACTCTATTTCTAGAGCTCACTAAGCTTAAATTTTAATGCCAGTAGTGCCTTGTCCTATAAATCTGAGGGTCACGTAAGCAATATTGAGGAATAGAGTGTCAAGACATGACAAATTGTACTGTTATGCTACTGAGCTATTTCCACTCTCTGAAAGAGATTTGATAGGTCAATTTCCGGTCTAGACCTTGCAGGCTGAACATTTTACAGAAAAAGTTTCTTTGCATTCTTTAACTCAGTTTTTCTTCATATTTAAGACTCTATTGCAACAAAGTGGAGATTTCAAAAGCTATGGAAGAAACAAGAGATCAGGATTATCGCAAAGTGTACATCACTAAAAGCAAAATCCTACGTGTGATGTCCTTAAAGTTTAGCCTTTAATAAATATACTGCTTTCAGATTAGTTACCAGTATTATTGGGTTTTGCACAACCCAACATCATAGAATTACGTTTTCTGAAATGAAGACTGAGAATGATCCACATCCCAGAAGCTGCTGAAAGGTTTTGTACTGAGTACAACCCAAATTAGAAATTACCTATAGCAACAGAGAGAAGGATATGATTTAGCCGACCAATTTGAATGCTTAATGCTAGATGCCCACTAATACCTCTAAACATATATTCTAATCAAGGACTATCAAAGATTTGTCCCAAACAGCACATCATTTTCTATTATTATAATAATGACCTGGGTATCTTTGTATTGGACTAAAAGAATATCTCTATTTAAAATTCTGTTTAAATGACTGTTGGAAATGTAATTCTCAGATATCATTTAGGGTGGTGAGGGACTGGAATGGGTTGCCCAGGGAGGCTGTGAATGCTTCATCCCTGGCAGTGTTCAAACCCAGGTTGGACAGAGCCTTGTGTGGCATGGTTTAGTGTGAGGTGTCCCTGCTTAT
>JBAFWW010008461.1:7428-18444 GCA_036873685.1 Agapornis canus | reverse complement strand
ACTAGATGATCTTAAGGTCCTTTCTAACCCTAACTATTCTATGATTCTATGATAGCACACTGCAACACCAAAGCTAATGTTTATTGAGCAATGTATTTGAACTCTGCTATAAACTAATTGAGCAAGAGTTTCTAACACACAGTTTAGCTTGAGCAGTTTTTAAAAAGGGGGTCTTTGTCCTTGATGGATAAGAAAGGCAAAGCAGAATTTTCCTACATAGACCCATTCTGCAGACAGAGAGTTGCAGCACCCTTCTGATATCTGAATGTCCATGAGACCTTGGGTATGGCTTACAGAAAAAGATTTATTGCTTCCAGATGGGAAACCTAAGAAAGGAGTTCTTCCTAATATAATTTTCTATATAGTATTCAGCTCAGATATGAAGTATATCCATGATAAATAGACCAAATATAAAAATAAATGTCCCCACTTACAAGGAGATGTAATATTTCCACTTACATCCAGTGCTGACGTAAATTGAAATAAGGGTATAGCTTCAATCCATTGTTCATGAAGAAGAATAAGGTGCATATTGTGCAAGGGAAAAACAAGTATATTACTGATGGTAGGTGCTCTGTGACCCAACCTTCAGATTTGAACATACAGCCTAGCTTGACACCATGAGCATGCTTGGAGCAGGCAGCAGCTGCACCTAAATAACTGCAATTTGCTATAACACTGGAAGATGGAAAATATGAAAAGCTTTTCAGAAAACATCCCTACTACCATGTCATTAAAATTGTTTATCAGCTAGTGAGTCAAGAAATTAGGGCACTAAAAAGATGGCTGTGGTGGAGGACCATAGAACATAGGTCTATTACTGAAACCTCAGAACCAGCAAACACACATTTTCTTTTAAGCATATGGTCTTATTTTTCTCTTTCTCCTTTCTACCTGTAATTTACTTCCTAGCTGAAGAATAATCTTCTCTCTCAGCAGATGTAACCTTGTTCCAATGCCTGCCTTCATTCTTCTACTCCTACATACTTGTTTCTTTCTCTTCAGCTTGTGTCTCCATCTGGCTCTGAAGAGTACCCAAAGGTATATTCACTTGGTGGGTTTGTTCCAAAGCGAGGTGCAAGAGCAAGTCCCTTCCCTAGAAGTGATCACAGCAGTGTTGAGCAGTGCTGCATTAACTTTCTATACTTAGTGCAATAATGTAGATGGTCACATTTTTTCAATCAAAATATTTTTCAGCAAAAGAAGGCAAAGGCCTCCTCTGAGATGGATATTTCTGGAGAGACTGTGTTTTGTTCAGGTTTTTCTTCTGCTTCTATAGCAAAGCGAGCCTAAAATATTTCATCTGTGATTCTAAAAGCCAAGATTTTATCAAAACATTTCAGAAAACTGGAAAACAAAGCTGGACTTGTGGGTGCTGTTTTACTTGAACCTTTCTGATCAGATTTTTAAACAAAGCACTTCTTGATTTTTTTCTCATTACATGGAAAACACCACTTTCTAATCAACCCCAATTATAATAGCTGTGGCTTTGGACTGAGGAGTCAAGATTCCTTCTGGAGGCAGAAAAGGCTTAGCTGTCTCAGCGGCTGGTCAAAGATATTTGCTTTCTTGTAGGTACCTCATTACCTCAGCTTACTGTCCCTCCAAACCCAGCATTTACTACTTCTGCTTCACAGCAAGCATGCAGGCTATGTATGAAAAGAGGCTTTCAGCAGGCTGGTGTTAAACTTGGTCTCCACATAGATGGGAAGAAGACATATTACACCAATGAGAGCCTCAGAGTAGATTTTCTTAAAGAACCACTTCAAGTACTAGGAGTTGTTGAAATTATTCAAGGCTTTCTAGAGACTAAAATATTCCCTCCCATATGCTGAGCGTCCACTTTGAAAACCTCGCTCATTCTTTCCTGCATCTGGCATAGATTTCCAGGGGGTGGGATGGGCTGGGCTCTGTGGTCGGCATGAGAGGAGCCCGACTTCACAGCTGTTGTTTCCTTCCTCTGACAATGCAAAAAATATCTTCCAGGAGGGAATCCCATTTAACATGCAAGTGGTAATACCAAAGATGCTTTATGTTCTCATGCTCTTTGTGACAGTGGCCTGAAGCAAAACAGTACAGCTAATATTAGCTCGCAGGCTCCCACCTCCACCTCAAGATTTCACCCCTCTTCTTAACTCCTGTCATGACTGAACTCAAGGTAAATACCATAAAATTAAAATGTAGTTTAGTTATTTACTGTGAACAATTCCTTTTGGTGAGCATCATCTGCTTTCAGGTGTTTTTTCCAGTCAGCTTTGATTTTTATGTGCCTGTTTACATTCAGTTGTTATGTGCCAAGTGGAATACCAGTCTCAGAGTATTTTTTTTTTTTCCATATTTTTAATAGTATTTCTGCATTGTGGCAGAACTGGGTATACACAATATTTTGCAATAGGACATAGAAATCATACCAGGGCCAAAGTATTTTCCATACATATAATGGAAACACTGAATGTTATGATCTAAAAAGAAAATTCAGAGGCACTGCAGATATTAAAGTTCAATCACAATCCCATAGTGAGCTTGTGTAGCCAAAACTTAAATACAGAATGAGGACACTATAACTGCTGTAGCAGTTGGAATCAGAAAAGACCTCAGCCTTGTCTCATGGTATATGGAAAGGGATTTGCTTATTTAATAAAATACAAGCAGTATACAGCTTGTGTTTAGCTGCAAGTAGGCAAGTGTTTTTATGAACTTTAACCACAACCATATTGTGCCCAAAGAGGGTTTTTTCCTACACCTTTGCCTAGCTCTTGCTTCCCCAGTCACATTATTAGGTAGCAACAAGTCACCACTCTTCAGGCCATTTGTGGAAACCACTGGTGTGGGCCTTCTCATTTTGTAAGCAGACATAGTTTTAGGTAGCTATGGATCAGCTGTATGGCTACTAGCACCCTAAGTGTATCACGGTTTCCTGCTGCTAAAGCCAGCGTCATGTGTCAGCTGTGTGCAGCCCAGAGCCCCTACAAGAGGCTGGCAGTAGCAGTGGCAAAACCTGGTGCCCAGGCTGCTGATTGGGATTGTCATCTATACAGTGTTGATTACCACCAGAAGTGCTATAATATTATCCCAGAGCAGGGTAAAGAAAGCTTGTCTTTCATCCCCTTAAAATTTTCACTGCAGTGTTGCTGAGCTTACCTAGCCTACTGTAGTCTCTCCCGTTTGCACACAGCATGGCTTATCCTGAGCTTAATGGAGAAAACTGCTGAAATTGGTCAGGTTTAGCTGGTGGGTATGAATTTCTCTCAGCCTAACTTAAGCTAGGTCTCCCTGTCAAGATCAGAGAACAAACTGGCACACTTTTCTGGGCATGTCAGCACAGCCACAAAACAGAATCTGCAGCCGATCTGGGCACCTCAGGGAGGGAGTTAGGGCATGCTCAAGAACTAGCAAGAAGCAGTGAGCATTGCAGTAGGGGCTCCATCGTAGTGTTCTTGGCTCCTGTTTTTATTCCCTGCCTGTTCCTCTGCATGGCCCTGGGCAGTGGGGAAAGCACATGCTGCAATCAGGTCTGACATCTGTCCCAGGGCAGTGTAGGGAGCAGTGTAGCTCTTCTCTTCTGGCACACCCACAGCCCAGATGAGCCCAGCTGGCCCCTACACACTCACAGGACTGGGAAAACATGAATTACAGTTGCTTAGACTACCTGAATTAAGCACTGATAGTGTGCTTTAGAAGAGTTTTGTCTTTAGAGGGGTTTCCTCTGCATACTTTATTTCCCAGCAAGGATACAGAAACATTTTTGATCCAACTGCTAGTCCAATTTATTTCACATGAGGCTATAAATTTTCAGTGTTATTCCATCTGTGCCATGCTCATTATCTGTTTAGATGGGAATACCCATTCCTCTTTTTCAAATGATGTAAACTATATAAGCAAGTGGATTTTAGTCCAAAACCAAAAGGCTGGTACAAAAGATTCATAAAACCTTAAGCTGCCCCCTACGCATCAAGTAGTCAGCTTTCATCACATGTATTGCTTTTGTGTTCTCTGCATCTGAATTTTGGCCAGTGGAAGTGTTACCATGGCTGACCATTGTTTAAGTGATGAGTGACAGTCTCCAGGAAAAAAAACCTCAAACAACCTTATATGGCAATGATCAAACCCAATTCAGCTCAGAATTATTACCTGCCTGTGAAATTTTCAGCCTGGAGAGGTCTAAATGAGTCCTGAGTGACTCAAAGTAAACATACTAATTTCTCTGTTTGTCTCCACTGCAATAGATAATCCATAGATAATATCTATGCAGGTTTTCCCCTCTTTGTTCACTCACAAAGTTTTTTGTTAGTTCTATGGAATCTATCTCCTGCTATTATGAACCTGGAGTACTTAGATTTAAAATATGCTATTTACAGTATGTAATTTCCTTATACCTGTGCCTAAGCAAAATAAAATACTATACCTCCCCTAATCTCTGTGATAGGGTTTAAATGGTCAACCCTAGTTTAATAGCAGTTTAACTCAAAATACCATAAAGCTGAAGCAAAAAGGAGTCTTAGCAGTGGAACAAATATGTTCAGAGGAGGCATAAGGATGACTGAAGCATTGTGGCTTTGCTTTGTTGTGTTCAGGGTTTCTTGGTTGGTTTTGTTGGTTTGCTGTTGGTTTTCTTTTTTTTTTTTAGTTTGTTTGCTTGGTTTTGGTGAGATTTTTTGGTTTGGTTGCTCCTTCTCTCATTTCCTCCCCCCAGATTATCAGGTATTGGAACTCCAAAGTGAAAAACATATTCCTCCCTTTTCCACTCTTCTACCTAAGAAGTCAGAGCATTTCAAGGGGAAGGAGAAATAGCAAACAAAGAATATTTCTTGTTGATGGGTCACTCAGTTTTCTGTAGGCTGAAAAGTAGATTGTAATCCTGTGAAACGGCAGCATACTTTTGTTCTTCCCTCCCTGCCCCCATCCTGAAAACACACATGGTTTGACAAAATGCCACTAGAACGTGCTTGAAAACAGTGATCTCATTGTGAAGGCTGAAAACTTAGGGCTCAGTATAGTTGGATGATTGAGAAGCACAACATGCTCAACAGATGTAAAAACTGTATAATTCATGACTTTCTCGAGTGAGGAATGAGCTTCCACAGCCAGTTACTAAACCACTGCAAGAGGTGTAAAATATCCAGCGATTTCCTATGTGAGTGCACCAACTATTTCAGATATGCACATACTACTTGTGAGTTTTGGCTAGTGGTCACTGGGGTTATTTCTTTCCACTCTGTTCTGTACTTGTTTTGGGGTATTTTAATAAGAGAGGAGAGACTTAACTTTTTATCCTTGGTTTTTCTATTAAATAGTGGCAAGGCAGGGGGAAGGGAACATGCAAACAACATAAGTGTAGAGAAAACTTACAAGGAGATTACAAACTTTGGACTTCCCACTTGCCTCAGTGAGCTGGCAGCAAAGCCAGTTTAAGCCAACTGGGTTTGTTGTTCCCTTGGGTCTGCAATCCCGCATAGACCTCCCTGGCAGACTCTGTGATTTTGGAAAGCTAAACTGAGGCTCGCACAAGCCTTTTTCCTTGTTTTCAAAGAGTTTCCGTCTTCTTGCTGTCTTCTGAGCCTCAAAACCCAAGTCATTAATTTCTGAAACTTTTCTAAAAAATCCACAGATTTTGTTTCTTTAAAATTCAGCAGCTCTCTGCTACTGCACATAGTTTCTGCAGGCCCTCACAGGGGAAGGCTGCTGATGTTCCTTGCTTCCAGATCCAGCTGAAAGACACTTTACCTTCACATAGTACAGGTTACAACAATGTCAAGACTGCTCTAATTTTCCCCAGGGGACTTCTTGCTCCCTGAGGACTGTCATTCTCATCCTGGCTGCACCTTTTTGGCTCCAGACATGTTGTCCAAAATGAGAGAAGCTATACCTGCCTTTGTACAACTACTTCTGTCACAGAATCATAGACCAGAAAATGAAATAAGATCAGTGCATGGGTACAATTCCAAATCCTATATTGTCAGCATCTGATCAGAGAATAAAGGGTTAACCTGGGGAACAGAGAAAGCAACTTTGACCCATCAGATGTGTCTTAACTGTATGTGTTTTGAAAGAGGATCTTTTCACTAAAAGAACATGAATGAGGTACATCCACCACTTACTAGAGATTTGAAGAAGTCTTCCCAAATTAACATGCCTTTTTACTTTAGACTGCACAGATCCTTCTAGGCAGCCTGCCAGCTTTCACAGCTGTTGGCAGGTAGAAGAGGATGGAGCGGGAGATAAGAGCAGGAGAGTGATTATTCCTTTGGGCAACATGCAATGTCTGAAGACAGATGTTGATTTGGAAATTTCATTTAGTACCTGTCAGAGGTTACTGTGGTGTTTCTAATTGTTGTCTCCTAGCATTAGTTTACCACTGCTGCCATGCAGTAGCTATTTGTGACAGAATTTTCATGTGAAACTTCATTTTAAAAGACTTGTATCTTCCCCTCCCTCTTTTTGGGGGTGAAGATTTCTCATACTCATTGAATGTCTAAGCTGTATTGTTATTTCTGGACACTTCTGAGGTTGTCCATGTGTAAAAAATAATAGGCTGTCCAGCTGTTACATACAGTCAAATTCTTCACTGAATTGGAATAAATAAGCTTTCCTTCTCTCCTCCTCCTTCTCTTTTTTAAGGCTTCAGATTTGGCAGGTACCTGCTCCTGAATGCTGAACTCATACCCTGCCCCAGTTGAACAATTCTGATTTCACGGAACGCAGGAACAGTGAAAATTAAGAATGCAGTTAGTTTTTCCTTTTTTTCCTGGAGTTTATGGAAACAGAGCAAGGTGTATGTCTCCAAGTAGATACAGGCTCGTAACAGACAAATGATCTCACTGGCTGGCAAAAAAAATCATTCTATCCTTGTTCCCAGGAGAATGGGATTTCTTCACCTCTCCAGCTCATCTTCCTAATGCAGTTAAAAACACCCTTGCCTTTCCCCTGTTTAGATCTTTGCTCCTCAAGAAACAGTCCCACATTCACGCACAGTATGATCAAAGTGGAGGAAGAAAAAAATTAGGTGGAGATGCTTATGCCTAGGTCAATATTAAATAACTATAAAAATTGACAACTTTCCCCACTAAATTTGCAGGCATGAAGATGTCATACTGCTATAAGCAATAGTAGGGTGAAACAGCTGCAGTAGAATGCAATAAGGCTGCAGAGAGCTTTGGCTTTCCTCCAGACTTCACAAGTCAGACAGGCTGGTTTGTCATTTGCAGACATTCTGGCAAAAGCCAAGTGCATGTATTGTCCCAGGTTTGTTTAGCTGCACTTTAGTTTATAAAAATAATAATTTCATTTTGCTTTTTACCCAAGCTCAGCCTCTTAATCCACTTTCTGCACCTCTAATCCTTGTGTTCCAAGACCAGGAGCACACATCAGAAAATCAGCAGTTTCAACAAAGCTTCTCAACTTTGTCAGGGTACTAAGAAAAGCCAGGAGCACATATACTTTCACTTCTGCAAACTCCAGTAGACTTGTGGTAACATAGTACCAGGTTTTAGAGAACCAGAAAAGCAATAATAAATTATAACCTATTACTCTGAGGTTAATAAACCAATTTTGACTGTCACAAGTGACACAAAAATCTACAACTGACAATGGTTTGAGATGACTTATACTATGCCCTTATCACTGTCCAAACTGATGCCTACTACAAATGCAGTAATAAAAATACTTCATGACTTATATGGTTCAAAAAGTAGAGAACACTCACTAAGAAGGAACAAGAAAACCAGAATCAAAAGACAAACTATAATGCACAACTTAATTTTCTTCAGCTGACAATATAAAAGATATTCTTGCTACATATTGTTACCGAAAGCAATAATATATGCACCAATATGCAGCAAGTCAACTGCTGAGGAATGGAGATACTTCCTATGATTTCTGTGCTCCTACAACTGAGAGAGCTTTCAAAGTCCAGTCACAGTGTATTCAGCTTAACTCATATGGGCTTTTCTTGAGGTCTACAACATGGTAGAGCAAAGCTTATTTTCACCTTCCAGTTCATTGCAAGAAAACCCCCCTGTCATAGTTTGGGCAAAATCTGGCTGTTCTGATGCCAGTGAAGATTGCCCGCTCCATTGTGGACAATTCTACTGACTTCATGAGAGCCAAACATAGTTTGTAACTTTATTTCACGAAAAGAAAGTCACACAAAGTTAGCCCTTTGCTGCAGCTTCAGAATTATGGAAAACAAACATTGCCAGAACTGGCTTATCATCAATGTGATCTCCTGACTTTGTCTCAAGGACAGGGCATCTCTCTCATTTTCAGTATAAAATACATTGATGAAAGTTATTGTGCATTTTTGTTTGTACTCCTCTCTCTCCTGAAGAGGAGTTACAGTTAAAAATGAGAAGCCTGATCATCTATCTCCATGGAAACTGGGAGAAAAAGTCAGTGTTGAAGTATACATTTCATATGGTTTGCATGAAGTAGTTCACACTGGGGTAGGTACTTCATACTGACAGCTGTTCTTGTAGCTTCTGTCTTTGTTACCTGAACATTGGCTCTCTCCTATGATAGCAGCGAGAGGTAACCTCTCAGTATAGATGCTTCGAGTTGCATCTGAAGGACTCTCTCCTCCTAAACACACAGGAAGGCAGGGTTGATGCAGGCGTGAATTCTAGGAGTAAAGGCATTCTCTGAACATGCAGTTTTCCAGTTCTGCTTTCCATGACCTGTGTGGTCTGAAACTCAGTAGCCTTGTGAAATTATCTTTGAGTTACTGCTACAGTTCAAACTGCAGGACTACTAAGACTATCAGGTTCCCAGCTGCAGAGGGGGGACAACTGGTGGGGGTGATGTTTCCATTCAGGATCACCCAGTACTCATTCCCTCCTCAGCCATCTCTGACCCACCCCAAAACCCATTAACTTTCAAGGAACCCTGTAGAACAGCTTTACCTGCTGAAATCCTCAATAAGGAGAAAACTGTATGGAAACAAGGCAAATCATATAACTGCTGGAAGACATTTGTCTTCTTGATACTTATGTTTTAGCATCTGGCTTAATCTGAAAGGCTTTGTCATTATTTATATTTTTGCTGTATTTATAATCATCTGCGTAAGTATCTGGTGTTTGAGGACAGGCATTTCTAAAGTAGAAAGTAAACATTGGCTCAATCCATATCCCAAAGTATTCTGAATAACAAAGTTCTTCTGAAAGTATATTGTGGCCTTGCTTGGCATTGCTGCAATATGACTACCCTCTGTTCTCTCACAGGAAGAGGGGAAAGTTGGATACTTCAGTCAAAATAAGCAGACTGGCTTGCTTAAAGGCCTACTTACTAAAGTAAACCCAAAATAATGAAATAACTTTGATTCTTAAATAAACATACTTGAGATTGTTATTTTAACACATCTGGTAACATGAAATGACCTGAGTCACACAAGCATCCGTGTATGAGTCCCAAACCCTCATAAACACAGGAGAAGCCACTCCAACTGTTTTTTTTTTTTATTCCTATTTGTGTTCTGGTTTGAATCATTTTAACCAAACCACTGAACATAGCATATTTTTAAAGTTGGTGATCAAAGAGGCAATAAGTGTAAAAGAGAATAGAAAAATAAATCCCTGGAGATTATGAAGGAGAGGATCATTGCTGGAGTCTGCAAGTACCTCCATTGTGCAAGCAAACCCAACAGATCCTTCCACCCCCCCAAGAGCCATTCCAAGCCACAGCACCGGTTCACTGCGCCAGGCTGCTGAGGAGTTTCTCTACAGGTGTCCAAGTCTGGCAAGCAGGTAGAAGCTGTTGTCAATGAACTGTTGTATTCAAGGAAACTCTTACAATTTCCAAAGAAGTTCAAGAGCAATACCACTGCAAGATGTGGGCCTACTGGTTGAAGGAAAGAACACCCCCCTGGAGCACTGTGAGAACACCTAGTACAAATTTATTTAAATGTTTCAAATGACTGAATATATATGGCATTATAATAGCTCTTCTGTTCTGAGAGTAACTTGGATTCATGAATGTTTATCTTAAAATATTCTAAAGGTTAAATTTGTTGAAAGTAAGATTATTAAAAAATAGTGTGCATAAAAATTGGATGAATAAAAACTACAGTTCACATGTATCAAGAAACAATTTATCAAATTATGGTGAATTAAAGTCCTTGTATACAGTAACATGGTATACTATTGCTCTAACTCTAAGGTTCCTGTATATGTAACATGGCATTACAAAACTATGAATTTGTCATATCTTTAGCTGTCTTTCAGAGAAGTTTCCACAACTTTTGGCTTCTGTAACTCTCGGCAATGATGTAATCAAAACTAATCCTGAAGTTGGAAATATCAGTTATTAATATATCGATGTGATTAAACAATGTCTTTGGGGATAATAATTTTTAATATATACATATTAAAATATTATATATCTTAATATATAATATTAATGTATTATCTTATGTTTAGTATTTATATAATACTACATATTTTAATATAACTAATGATATGCACCCCACACATATACCCATTCCACATTAATTGTAAACATTGATTGACTAAAACTCCAAACATTAATTTCTCTGTGTTCTTCATATGTATTTTCAGGCATTTTATAAACAAAAGCAATATTTAACTTTTAGTCTGCTGTAAATCTTTATGTTACTTTCACAGAATATTAAAGTGATAGTAAATTCTTTACTTAACCCCATGAGTAAACCTTTTTATTCCCCTGAAAAAAAACCCACTCTATTTCAACGACCTTATAAATCCTATATTAAACCCCTTCTTTTCTTGAACTGGTGTAATGAGCTTTACTAGCCTCAAAATCAGAATCCTGGGTTTTTTAGTCAACACTATTTCTATGCAGCTGAGGAAGAACCTGTTACCAAAGTGTAAGTGTATACTCTATCCTGAAGACTTTCAGGAGCTCATTCCCATATTAATAAATATTCTCCAGAGGGTATGTATCTTAGTTATCTTAAATCACTTAAAAAAAAAAAAAAGGAAAAAAAAAAAGAAAAAGTTTTTGAAAAAAAATTATCGATTTTAAAACGGTTTTTAATTAAAATTTGTA
>JBAFWW010008457.1:0-18873 GCA_036873685.1 Agapornis canus | reverse complement strand
ATGAAGCCTTGTGTGGCATGGTTTAGTGTGAGGTGTCCCTGCTTATGGCAGGGGGATTGGAACTTGGTGATCTTAAGGTCCTTTCCAACCCAAACTATTCTATGATTCCTTAGAATCCCCTTTCTCCTGCAAAGTCATTCCCTGTCTTTTTCTGTAATGTTTTCATGCTGTTGAATGCAGAGAAGGGAGGAAAAGTTTTCCTGAGAGCACAGGAAAAACACGTCCTTGAATTTTACACCAGTTCCTGGCCATACCCTCTGTTCCAAATCATGGCCTGTGAAGCAGAACTGGTGGACATCAGCTCTGAGGGGATAGCAGTAAGGCATTACAGGGGTGTGTGAGCACCACAAGAGCTCTGTGTTACAGTTTGTGAGCTGTCTTGTCATGCGTGAGCTGCAGGAAGGATATGAGTAGGCTTTTTGTGGTTGTAGACTTTGAAGGTTTCAGCTGTTGAGCCCCCTCATCTGTACTGGATTTGTGAAATGCAGTCTTTTGTAGGCTAGTAACTTTTGTACAAGAATCCACTCGCAGTTGGTTAAGACAAAAGGCACGTGCCTGGAATGGAGCCATACTTTGTTTTAGGTCCCTGCTCTGAACACCGGAGTGTGAGAGAATTTCAAATTAAGCCACTAGATTTTTCACCTGGGCAGAATAACATACTTTGCTGTGCTTCATTCTTAGAAGTAATTGAATGCTATTTTTGAATTTCTTCCCAAAGCTTTTATCCTTTAGACAGAAACAAGCTCAGAATATATAAGCAATATTTAGCAATATATAAGCAATAATTAAAATTTGGCAATATTATAAGCTGATTAAATTGGGGTCTTGTGGTAGGAAATAATGCTGATCACAGTTTATAAAGGGTATGAGTCCTTCCTTTGTTCTAGGAATTGCCTAATGTAATTCAGGCTATGCCAGTGAATTTCACAGGGAGACAGAGGAGTTTATATGCAGATTTTGGAATATCCATGCTTTATGGATGAACAAAAAAGTACCTCACAGCCAAATAAAATATAGCCAGGTGTTTGAGCATCTTTGCAAAGAGTGATATGCTCCGTCCTGTTTAAATTAATGCTATGCAGCAGGCTGAAATTGTAAATTTAAAAAATAAGCAAGTTGCATCAAGAATGGTTTGCAAAGCCATATAGAAGGTCAGTGTTGGTAATGATATGGAAATGAGCTTGGATCAGTAGCATGAATGAGTTCTGTGATTCAAACTGGACAGTAATAGGATCCAGTATTAGGGTCAGGCAGGTGTGAAGATATTAGTGCTGAAGATTTGAAAATAAACTTTAAGATGTGCAGGGCAAAATGCAATGAGTACTGTAGACAGTGTAATTGCACAAGTGGAGAAAGGTATTTTCCCCTTCTTGACCTTTTCCCTTCCATTCAGTTGCAGAAATCCATAGGTTCAAAGGTTTGGATTTGACCTACCAAGCACTGAAGAAGCTTTGATAAAGCTTTGTAGCTATTAAACGTTCATAGGTTTGCAGCTTTGTGGTTGAAGTTAACAAGATTGTAACTGTTTTTTTCTCTTGGGGATAGGATTTCAATTCTGAGTGTTGCTCAGTATTGGAACTCCAGGTTCTACAGGTTAGGTGTATGGAGTTTGTGTTACAGGGAGCTGGACCTTCACCTGAGCCTAAAAAGTTCGCTCCTTCACTCATCTTTGCAAAACTCAGTTTCATTTAATGTTCTGATAGTGCTTGTTCTAAAGTCTGTGCAACTGCTGTGCTGATGCTGCTGCAGAGCTGTGCCGCAGATCCATCCAGCATCTTAACAAAAAGGAGGTTTTTCAGAAGTGTTTGGTATTGCCAGGAGTTCTCTTGCTGAAGTTGATTAGAGCTGAGAGCTCTAGAGAATCTATGTGAAATTACTGTGTTAAAAGTTTATATCCACTCCTTTGAGCTTTTGATTACTGGGGTTTAGCTGGTTCCATAGCTTATGAGGAGAAAGAGATGGACTGGCTTTTATGTCTTCACTACAAATCAGGCTCTTACAATCGAAACCCATGTTGATTTGTGTAGCTACTCAAAAGCTACCTGGTGTACTACCTTGCTGTGCCTTTCACTTCTTCCACAATTCCCCTTGAAAGGAGCTATGACTACAGTTTATGGACCAGGCTACCTTCTCTTGCAATGGGAAGTCTAAGCTGTGGATTTTGCTGATATTGTTAACTGGAACAATCTGATGGGGGAAAAGTTAAAGAAAACCTAGCCTAGGAAGAGTCTTCAAGGGTTCCTGTCTAATCTGGGGGAACAGATCTTTGTGGTGTTTTATGCTGTTCTACTGAAATCAGTTATATAAATGACCCATATGTATGCCCACATATTGTGTTTCCTGACTAGTCCTTTACGTGCTTTTTCAGTTGCTGCATGTTGCGTGCCTTCTGTTCTGCTGTAACACCGCAGCTTTGCATCTTGATGCCTGTATGACTCCCACTCCCCATTCTGCATGGTTTGCTGAATGTACTTATTGTGCATCCAGAAAAAGCTGAAATAGCTGTTGATGGTTTTTGCTTTTTGTTTTATCCCCTGTCCCTTTTTCTCTTGACAGTTTTTTATCATGCTGTTAATTATATTTCTGTTGGAGCTCACTGTTGTGATTCTGTTCTTCGTCTACACTGACAAGGTAAGTCAGATTCTTAATTTTTCTTTCCCCTTCAGCAAATTTTTATGCCCCTTTTCCCTATAAATAAATCATGAAGCACATGACTTGGTATGCACATCATGCTTCTGTCTTCCTTGAGACACCCCTCTCAGAAGGAGCTCTCTCAGAATACATAAACAGCTTTGCAGGACTGGGATCTCTTGCTTGCTCATGTGTACAGCTCAAGGTCGCAGATATTGCTAAGTGCATCTGCCATTAAAAAAACAAAAACAACCAAAAAAACCCCACCAAAAATCCCAAACAACAATAGCAAAAAAAAAAAAAATCAGTACAAAAGCCAACAAGAAAACTCTAACCAAATAATTAAGAATAAATCACAGAAAAGCAAAGCAGTCAACGAGCCTGACTAGGAGCATGTAGGAAGAGACACCCACCAGGATGAATAGGATTTTTTTTAAAGTATGTTTATAATGTAAGAGCCATGTTAATGTTGTATCAAAGGAGATGTTCTTAGCACAGGCAAAGGCACACAATTGATTATCTTTCCAAGCTGCTTCTTTCAGCACATGTGTATTTAGATTTTAGTGGAAAGCCAGGGTAAATGCATAAAAGTTTAATGAACAAATGTTTTTGTTTGTGGTTTCAAATTTTACTGAAGTTTGACCTTTGTTCCTGTCCTCTGTATTCTGTTGTAAGGGCAAGATTGCCTCTCTGAATTACCTTTATTTTTAATTTATCTTTATTTAAAAAAAATTTTCTATAAAAAAACCCAACAAAACCAAAACTAAAACCTACACAAATAAACCCAAACCAAGGGCATAACCTGCCAATTCAATTGAAATTGTCAAAGTATATTACAACTGAAGACTAAGGGAGCTTGAAAATCACAAGGAAGGTGGCAAAATTTTGCCATGAATTAAGTCATCAGGTGTGTGACCAATAAACAGCTGCTTCTGGAATGGAAAGACAAAATACAAAAAACAAAACTAAAAATAACTACACAAGATATCAGAGTAAAATGAATGTTAGCGGCAGACCTAGTCATACTCAGTATGTTTAGCAGTAGCCTGGATGAAGAGGTAAGATGTCAGCACTACTTTCTAGAAAGGCTCTGAATTAATGAATGAACGCTGTGAGTGATTGTTGGGCGCACTTCTGAAGGACTGAAAAGAGTTAGGTTGCCACACAGCATGTTGTAGCTAGAACATGAAATTAACTTGCAAAGTAATTAAAGTAGAAGGGCCAATTTAAAATTACTTGTATGCATTACTGGGCTCTGAATTACCAGTAACCTCTTAGGAGAAAGATCTACACGTCATACCTGACAGCTTAATAAAGGCATCTACTTAATATGCACTAGGCCTCCAAAACCCTAATACACTTGGCTATATTTAGAAATGGAATCAGTTAGAAAAATTACCACGTCATTGTATAAATTACCTCGGTGTAAATTAAATATTGAGTTTTGTTTAAGCAAACAGAAGTGCTAGAAAGGTGGGAGAGAGTAGTATGAAGAGGTATTATGGAGATTACGCTGATTCAGTTTGGGAAAGGAAGGACATCCTCTGCTTAAGTTATCTTAAGAAGATAAATGATAGCAGTTTCTAAAATAATGACATACTAAAACCTTGTCCCAAACACAGCATACTTGAAAATATTAAAGAGTGGATTTAAAAGGTAAATGTTTCCTATGTTCTGCATCATCATCATGTAGAATTCCCTGTTGCTGGTTGCTGTTGAGACTGATGGTTTGATAAATGTGCAGGTGTGAAGAAAAGAAAATGTTACATTGATAAATGTCTCTCTGAGAATGTTGGTCCTCACTTTTCAGAGGTGAAAAAGTGTCAGGGAGGATTCTCTCCCTCCTTCAGCCTGTTGGTTTACAGTGGTTTTTATTTGTTTTTAATAAAGATATCAGGGATTTTAACTTTCCTCTGAGTCATGCACTATAAGTTGATGCAAGAGATACAGTATAGTTGTCAGTAAGATCCAAACATAGTCTAAAATACAAGTTCTAGTTCAAGTGCAGTTTTACTGAGTTAAATAGCTGTAGTCTGTGTATTGCAGATGATCAAATTTGAGGCTCTTAATGTTTCTGTATGGCTGTATATGCATGGTTTTATACCGAGGAGATCAACAGTTTGTGTTACACTTACAGTCCTGCCCACAGAATAAATAAACAGCAGCAACCTAAACCAAATATTTTCATACAGCATGCTTCAAATTTGTGTGCTGGCTTTTCTGATGTGAAGAACAGTATTGCCTTGTGTGCTGGTATGGGGAAGTAGCTAACCCACACAGGTCCACCACATTAATTCAGTTAACTTAGTTCCCTGAAAAATCAGCGAAGGAGCAGTCTACACTAACTCTTGCACATCAGAAGAAAATAACATTAGTTTTGTGTGCAAAAGCAGAAAAGGACTCTGAAGATTAAGACTTGGAGGACTCCTGTATCATTCATATATATACATATATATGTATATGATCAGCAGTTTTTTTCAAGTACCTGGTAGGCTTGTGTTAATTAGGAGTGTATATACATATAAAATTATTTCCAGGATAAAATGGGGACCAACTGTTATTTTCTGTTCCTGGCTTGAGAAAAGGTCAACAATGGATCCCCTTGCAGTTTTCGTTTACTCCTGCTTTGTCAGGTGGAAGGACTTTGGAGTGGATACTTCATCCCTTTGTCACAAAGTTGAATTAATACTCTCCTCTTTCCATGAAGCAGGACAGTGTTATTGCCCTGCTTAGGTGGAGAGGCAGGAACCAAGAGAGTTCCCTAAGACTCTGCAGGCAGCTGGGGTTGATTCTAATTTCAGAGCTCTTGTTGCTTTGTCTGATGGCAGGGGATCTGAGAAATTGAGCTGTGCTGGCAGCAGGGCTGGGTAATGCAGTTGACTTAATAGTACTTTTGCAGTGAATTATGTCCATTTTGTGCTTTCTGCTGTAGAATGGTCACAGTAGCAAGCTGCTGCCTACGCCACAGGGTGCAGGTATCAGCCACAGGGTGGGTGTGCATCCAGGTGCATGTGGACACGACTCATGGGCTCCTGAACTGGCAAAAGGGGTAATGCGCTGCTGCTTGGAGCTGCACTGTGCATCTCTTTGGCAGTGCCTGAGCTGGTACCTTGTTCAAATATCCTCCAACCGTCCTGGCTGCCCTTACATTGCAAAGTATGAATCTCTGGAATTCTGCAGAAGTGAAATGTGGCCTATGTGGGAATAGGGGATGAGGAAATACATTCCTACAGGGTGGTTGTCGGGAAAAATATATAGCACTTCTATTTTGTCCTGGCTGTTCTCAAGGCAGCAGAGTGACTGATTCATAGGTTGTCTTCAGCTCAAAATGGCACCTGAGGTGCTTGGGAGCTTCTATTTTTGTTTGTGCATGTTCAAATGCAAAGTCCTAAAGAGTGGCTTTACATCTTTTTGAGGGCAGGAATATCGGCATAAGAGATATGGGCACTGAAGAGTTTGTGTGATTATGAGAACTAAGGCAGGTTGTTATTACACTGAGAGCACTATTTATTCAGGCTGAACTGATGTTCCCTATTTGAAGCAGTCTAAACACCAGTGATATTGCTAGAGTCCTATGAATGTTTGGTATGTGAATGGTCACCCATCTATATCTTGAATATTCTATTTAATGTGTTTTATTTTGATTCCATTAATACAGAGCAACATTTGACATTTTCTTAAGTTGGTCATTTCTATGTGAGGCTCTATATGCATTGATGAGAGTTCCATGGAGCACTGATAGGGTTAACCTTAATTATAATTGTGATAAAGAGAAAACAGCAGGCTGGATACTCCTTATATTTCTCAATACCAGATTGGACCCTGTTAGAATGTAAATTATGCTAATAAAATGCATAGTCTTGTACCAGTTCTAACTTGCATAATCCTTCTGGCATTAGCATCTGTATTTATTTATACTGTGATGATTCTTCTGGAGGCAGAGGAAAAAAAAAAAACCCCATATTTACTTTTTTGCAGCTGTAATACATTGTTTTTTTCAGTAGGGTTGTTTGTTCAGATGTCTGCATTTTTTCTGTTTTATGGCAGAGCTATGGGGTCACTATTTAATGCCCATCAATGGAAGAACATAACCACCATACTGTGCTTTTTTTTTTCCTTTTCTTTTTGAAACTGAAGAACATAAGCCAGTTTAAGGAATACACTGAAGGATCACTGAATATGGTATTTGATTATGGGAGCAGTTACTGCTATTTGCAACTCAAAGTTAAGACCAGAATTTTCAATAAAGATTAGGCCATTAACTCACTTGGGGTCCCTGTGACAATTACAGCCTGAACTCCATGCCTGCTTAGCTGTTTTGAAAATGGCCCACAGAATAGTAGAGGATTGAAAAATAATGGCTACTTCTGTTTTTCATGAGATGTGTGAAAATGCTCTTGCTTTCCATGTCACAGTAAATTGTAATGAGTTCTGCTATAGCTTTTACTGCTAGCTGATAAAAAATATGGTCTGTAGATGGATGCATTTCTCACTTTGTTTCTCAAAACATTTTGCAAATTATTGTAATTCCTGATTGATATTTTGCCTGGTTCCATACAGATTAGGCACCACAAAGTGGAATGTAGTGTGTATGGTTTCAAGTATAGCTCAGTCCTCTTTCACATTTGGCTTTAACAACAAATGGAAAAACTGAATCTACCTTCTGCATTCATGAGCAGCTGCTCACAGAAACGATCTGATGCTGCTGAGCCACTTGACAATATGGTACAAGGTTCACAATCAAACTGAGGACAAATTATTCATGCAGAAAGTTTAGTTCAAACCTACTGCAGAAACTTGCACCCATTGAGCTCTTGTCCAGGGAGCTTTAAAGTTTTCAGTGTTTGTCTTTGACAGAGCTTCAGCAGAGCAGGATGTTTTCTCAGATAACAAAATGCTTCATGTTCCTCATCAGCCTAGCACACAGGGCTGTCCAAGGTGCTCACAAAGAAGATGGAAAACAGCAGCCTTTGGAAAGTCCTGCAAAACTGGCAGGGTGGTCACTCTGCACCACTCTTCAGTCAGATAGCCTGTCTTTTCTAACAGTGTTTCTTCATCAGCATTTGACTGTCCGTTGTCATACGTTTTAAAACTTATTACTGTTGAAAGTTTTGGGTGGTAATACAAATATTGGGTCCCTGTATCCTCCTTTGCCACAGTGAACGCAGCTGTTCCTGCTGCTGTGCAAGGCTGGGAGAATTTCAGAACATTATCTGTGTGGGTAGTGTCTGTGTTTGCTGGCATGCAGGGGGCTCTCAAGAGGACAAGGCTATTTTTAACTCTCTGGTATTACTGTGGGGATGTGCTGCATTAGCATGCTTCAGAGTGTGCAAGTCCTGGTATGTGTATGCAATGGTTTCTGAGCAGCCTGTGTGTAAATGTTTTATTTTTCAGTTAGAGTTCCATTTGTTTTGTTTTTAAAAGAACTCTCCACACATTGAGATGTTCCTGGCATGTAGTATCTCTCTGGCAGTGTTCTTGAGTTGGGTTTTGCATAAGTGCTGACATTGCTAAAAGCTATTTCTCAGATAGACAGGAGTAGTATTGCATGGGAATGTGAAGGTATCTAGATTGTCTCCTAGATCACAGTGCACTGCCATTATTGCTTTGTGAGTCTGATGCGTTCACCCTGGTCAAGTATTTTATTTCTCTAATGCAAAATAATGTTATATAAATGGTGATATAGAATCATAAAAGACAGAAGGGTCTCTGTGGTTTATTTTACTTGGTAATAAGCTTAATTTTAACTAGTTTGTTAGCATTTCAGTACTGGTGTCACACAATAGGGAGTTGCAGAAATTTCATCAAAAGAATTTAATTATAACCAATTCGTTGTGGCTTCTTTTCAGCAAAGCATTCAGACATAGGTTTAAATTTGTCTCTGTTCAGCAGCTAACTTAAGTGCATGGTTAAATCCATGTGACTGACTTAATAACACACTGAAGTCTTGTCAAAGTTGATATGCACCTTTTGTGTCTTTCCCTTAAAGGAAAGGGAAATGCTAATGACAGTGAAAAATCCGGAAATGGTAAAGATCCATCACATCTTTCACTCCATAGGGAATTTAGTAAAAAATAACGAATGTTTGCTTTGCAGCATTATTGGTTATCTTTCTGTATTTGTTTTGAACAGCTTTCTGTTTATTATCCTGAACTCCAGCACATCACTTTGACCTTTTTTTATGCAGGAGGAGGTGAGGGAGATGGAATTTTTTTTGCCAGTGTGGCTGAAAAAAGCACACACACCAAAGGAAATCCCAGTAGCTTCATTAATTCATTTGTCAAAAGAGGATTTCATTGAAAGTGCACCTCCAAAATGCTATTAAAAGGCTTGTTAAAGGATAGCACAGTATTGATGAAAAGAGCTAAGTGCATGCTCAGGAATAGATGTTATTTAGGAATAGTAACTGCAGATAAAATGCATTAGGGCTCCCCATTGAGAACTCTTGATCAATGGTTGATCAAGGCCTAATTGATTCCTTGAATAAAGTGTTAGCAGGGGGATGGGTGTGGGGAAAGCAAAATCAAAGTTTGCTAAATTAAGCTGCATGCCTAACGCAAATACTCTTACTGAAGATCTGATGATGCAGTAGACTCTCGGATCCTCATGCTGCACATCTTCCTATTTTGGCTGAGTTCAGAAATGAAGATGAATGTAATTGTCGCATCCTAGTCAGTATGGATTTTTACTTTTTTTTCTTTATACTGTGCTGCTGCACAGTTTGGAATGGCGCCTTTTCTCAGGAGAAATACAGTTCTGATCTCTAACCTGGGTGACTGGGAGATCAATTCATCTATGTAGATCTGGGAATTAAACACAGCTGCTACTGCCATTATGCCTGTCTTAAAGCCAGCCAGATGTGTCTCTTATTACTTGACATGATTAAATTCATTGGAATGTCTCCTGATAAATAATAGGCAATGTATCAGCCTACAAAAGAAAGAGATGTATCTGGGCTTCCTTCTTGCTGGTTGTAATCCCTAATTAGAGATTAATTCACAATCTCAGGAGCACATTAGACTGTATCTTTGTTCTGGGAGCGTTTTTACAATGAGATTATTTGTTTCCCATGCTCCTATCTTAAATTTCTGGTTTTGTAGTAGATGAAATATGTGTAGTGCAGGTCTTCAGTCAGCTTCTCTGAAGGAACACTCTAGAATACATTAATGGTGGTTATTAAATACATGCACAACATGCTTTTTGTCCAGGTGTCTTAGAGCATGTTACAAGTGCTAAGTAGTTCAGCTCTGCTTTTGCTGACTGGGAGAAGTGATGCTAAAGGCTAAATCCTGAAGGTGCAGTGTCTCCTATTAAATACTCAGTGCTCTCATATCTGAATAAATGTAAGGACCTTACTATTCCAGATGACAAGATTTTACATGACGCTCCTATGATCAAATGAGAAGTTATTTCAACATCTGAGTGGATCAGGAACTGAATGAATGCTGGTGTTCATTGCTGCTAGAACTCAAGTGACTGGCACTTCTTTACATACATCTGATCAACACTAGTTTTGGCTGGTGACTGACCCCCAGTTTTGTATGTTCTAACTAACTGCTGGTACACTTTTTATACAATCTTATTTGAAAAACAGAAGAATAGCAGAAAGAGAAAAGATGCTTTAGAAAGTTGATAAGATAAATAAGGAAACTTTAGACATTCAAATACAAGCAACATCAAATGCAGAGGAATGACTGAGGTAATATATTGAAACAGACAGCACATTTTTTATTCATGCTACAGATATTTTTGATGTGTCACAATCTATTTCAGACAACATTAGGAAATGGCAGTAAACTAAATGTTTTAACAATTTTTACATATACAAAAAGAGACGGGAACATTACTTTTTGTGTTACCAGACTGCAAACAGGCCAGTAGCATACAGTCCTTGTCTTGGATTTGTTGGATGCAGTTGAAGAATAATGTGGTGGGTACACCACTTTATTAATTATAATTTGCAGCTGGAGTTCTTTCAACTCCTTCCTTTCACTTAACTCAGCAAGAGTATACACAGAATGATTCCTAGTTGAAATGAGGAGACACAGATCTGTTGATGAGCAGCTCTAAACCATTAGGTTCTCTTAGGGTGGGGTATGTTGACTTTAAGGCCACAAATGTTGAGGTGCTTTATATTACCCAAACTCCACAGTATGTGTGAGGCATCCACTTTATAGCATAGCTTCTCATTGAAAATATTGCTGCACCACAAAACTGTGTTGTCTTTGAAACTGGTAACTGTGGGTTGAATCCTTGCTGTGAAATTCAGGTGTAGGAAGGAGGTGCAAGTGTTCTAGACACAAATATATTTTGAAATATAGTCCCAAACTTAAGAAAACAACATAATCAATGGTGAATACCAATCAGTGGTAAACTATATCTGCTTCCTATTTTGCTGTCCATGCCAGTAAACCAGCACCCAGGTATAAATAATAATCTGTAATATAGACTCATAGAATAGTTGGAGTTGGAAAGGACCTTAAGATCATCTAGTTCCAACTCCTCTGCCATAAGCAGGGACACCCCACACTAATTATCTTAGTTATTTGGGATCCTGAACTCTGAATCTTTTTACAGATGAGCACCAAAATCAGTGATTGACTTGACAATAGGAAATGACTAACCTGGAAGAGTAGATTTTTTGTAAATGAATATATCTTAACAGGAAGCAGAGAGAGAACTTTATGTTACAACCTCTGTGTGCTCACCTTTTCTACTTGATGCTTTCAGTGCCTCTGCTAATTTGGATGGTGGTGGTGTAACACAATTTTGCTTTGGTGTCCTGCCATTAGCAGTGAATGAGGCATGTACAAAATTTGTTTTAAGCATGGCACAATCTTAATTCGCTTTGTTGTACTGCAGTTATTCTCTGTACCCTCTCTATGCTATTAAATTGCGGGGGAAGCATCCTTAAGAACAGAGAATTCTTGTATAGGTCTTCCTTGTTGAAATCCATTCATCTGCTTGCACTCCCCTTCCTGCTACTAATTGTCTTTGATACAATTTCTTAATTAGTTTTTTCTGTGATAATTATTGAATTATTATATGACAATGTATGCTTTGATTTCCTTGTTTGCTCCATTTTGCACTTTACTGCTGTAAGCCAACAATGCTGTTGCTCTGGCACACATTTTTGCCATCTGCCCCATACCACTCTGAACCACAGGAAAATAGAAAAATACGTGTCATCATCTTCAGCTGTGCTGATGTTGCCTCTGCTGACAAAGTCCTAACCTCACCACTTAAGAAACCTTTTCAGAGGTCACCTTGAAGGGGATATTGAAGTGCAAACTGAGCTGAATGCTAAAAATTGGTAAATTATGTAAATGAAGCAAAATTGAAAAACTTAAAAGGATAATTTGAAGATTTTTAAAACAACTAAAAAGTCTTTTACTTAATGTTTATTTTAAATTAATTTTAAATATTTATTTTAAATAAAAGTCTTTTATTTAAAACAACTAAAAAGTCTTTCTCTAGGGAATAATGGATATGGAAAATCACAAAGCATGTAAAAGAAAGACTTTGATTCTAAATCAGATTTATGTTAGATTTATCGCACAAGACATTTAGTTATTCTTATGAAAATTCAGAACCAAAGAAGTTCAAATAAGATTTGAATCAATCAAAATTAGAGAACATATATTTAAAGGCTCTGAAGAGAATCAACATTACTCTCTATACAATACATGCACAAGAAAACATTCTGTATATTTCTTTCAGGTCCACCCTTTTTTTCAATGAATAGGGAACACATTGTAGTTGGCAGAAAAGTAGCTTAAAGCATTCAAACAAAGAGAAGCAATGTGGGTTTTTTCAAAGTCGGGTAGCTTGGGGAAAAATAAATTCTTTTTGGAACTATGAAGAAAGCAGGAGGGGAATGTGTTACATACCTTGAAGTGTGTTAGGATTGGACTAGTATTGAAATAAATGTCAGTACAATCCCCTTGCTACTACTACCACCATTGGTGGCCATTCAGTGGTGAAGTGTGGCTTCCCATAGCTGGATTTTCTCAGTCTGCACCTGGTTCGTGCTGACTTTGACACTGATTCATGTACAAATGGCAGGGGCAACTCTTTCATAATGCCTTTTGTTAACACAGGAGAGCAATGAGCAATAGGGATTGTGTTTCCAATTGTCTATCGTAATTTCTGTCTCTTTCAACTCTGTTCGTTCTAAGTGTCAGTTTTCATGTAAGAGAGTCACTGAGAGATGATTAGGTAAGACTAGCTCCCTGGAATGGCTGGATATCACAATTTTGCCATATCTGGTTTAAGCCTTTTAGGGGTTTGATTGCATGACACTGTATTAGGTGTCAGTACATAATGAATACATAAGTTACCACTTTCTGTATGATAAAATCCTGTCCCCAGTGAAGGCTGTGTGTTGTCTTCCATGAAGCCAAGCTATTATCCTTAATTTCAGGATATTTGAAATCTTCCCACTTACCTACATGATGATTCAAATAATGTTTGCTGGAGTGTCTGAGGTGGTGTATTCCAGTACTATAGGAGATTCCACTGCATGGCAAGTAAATCCATCCTTTGTAAACCCATTCTGACTACTCCCAATGATTTTGTCCTCTATATCTTCAGAAATGGTTTCCAGGATTAGTTGCTCCATCACCTTCCCAGGGATTGAGGTGAGAATGACAGGCCTGTAGATCCTGGATCTTCCTTATTGCTCGTGTTGAAGACAGGAGTGGTATTTGTTCTTTTCCAGTGTTTGAGATCTTCTCACCATCCTCTGGTGGGACAGAGGGTTTCTGTCTTGGTTTGTATGGCTTCCCATTTTTTGTCCACTACTTCCAACCACTGTGCTAGCAGAAAACCAGGCCAAGTGCTGACTCTGTATATTCCAGAGCAGACAAAATGTGTACTTACACTCCCATTTCAACTTTTTTTTCCTCCTTCTGGGTACTAATCTTGGATATCTGCTGCAGCTAGTCACCAGTTTTCACAAAAATTATGGAAATGGAGTGTATCTGAATGGTCTGGCAGCCATTTGACTTCTTTTTTTTTTTTTTTTTATATTTATTTAAAAACATATATTTGCAAAAACTTTCCAATGACAAAATGCTCCCACTGGTGCATGCCATAGATTTGCAGTGATTTAACAAGAGGATATTTGAGTTAAAGGTGAATATACAAATTAAAGCTTTCTGTCAGTGATAATTACTGGAATGAGTGCTTCTTGAAGTAGTCTTTCACTGTCATTTGTTTGAAATGACTTTTTTTTGAATACTTACTCTGAATTCCTGGAATGTGTTTGATATCAAACTGCTAAGGGGGCAGCAGGGAGAGACTTTATTACACATTGAGCAGCACTTCTTGAAGACATAATGTTCTTTTTCCACATGCTCATTTATTAGACTTTGTGACTAGGTATGGTGGGGTTTTTGTATTCATCTCATAGGATCAGCTAATGCTATGTAAGGTAAAACGGAGAATGTAGGGTTTTCTTCCGCATCTTTGGTGAGGCCATGCAGAGTGTGTAGGAGTCAGACTCTGGTCTCCTTGGGCTTCTCGCTCTGGATCCAGGGGTACCTGCTAGCATGCTCCTTATACACCATGGAACTATCAGCATTACTGTATAGCTCTTTGAGGAGATCCAGCTCTGAGATGAAAAACTACTCTCCTGCTTAATCTAGGAATACAAAAGCACTTTTCTAATTTAAAGTCCATTCCAGATACGTTTTGAGCAATGTTCCATTCAAGTAGCTGGCCATTTGGAATAGACGTGTGCTGTGTGCCTGGAAGAGCTACAGTCTTCCCTGTGAGGCTGAGGTGACACTGTAGAGAGGTTTGTGGCACATCCTGGTGTGAATTTTCCTGTTTGTGCTCCCTGCTATGTCCTGTTTAGCAAAAAACTGCTAAACAGGCTTAGAGATGGACAAATGAACCCTTTCCACCTTTCTGCATATCTTTCTGAAACATTTCTGTTGCAAATGAGCAACATGATATTTTAAATCACTGTTTCACTGACTGTGTTTATTTCTAGTCTCAGTAGGATGCCATGCAGAGTTACAGCCTGTAAGTGTCACTCAGTAAGTCCTTATTTATTCCACAGCTTTTATACTTAGAGGTTGTACATCTCATTAATCTCCCATCCCCCTTTTTTAATAGCATATTAAATGTGAGGATTCCAATATCATTCTTTCTCTCAATCCTTGTGAACCTTTATAGAGGTGAGTTTATTAGAGAAGGGTTAAGCAGTCTGTTCTATAGAGATTTCTGTGAAAATTGGCATGTTTGGGGACTAAACCAAAGCTGATGAGCAAATGCACTACTGGAAGCATGTTTCCTCAGACACAGAATTATTTTCTTTCTTCTCAAAGACTCTTTGCCTCATTCAGCTTAACATCATGAGTCCACAATTTAAATAGTGTGAATTAAGAGGATCGAGTTTCTGGTCTCTGAAATCTTGTAATACCCTGATTACTCTAACCTTCCAAGAGAAAAGGACATTGAGATGTCCCCGTATCAATTCTGGCTTGCCAATCACTTCACCTTCTATCCTTGAAATAATTATCCAGTGGGAATTTTAGGTTGCACGCAGACAACTTGTGTTCTGATTGAACAGACTTCAATGAAATTGGGAGGAATTTGACACTTGTTACAGAGGTTGTTCTTACGCAACTTCTGAGTGCTCTTTTAAGTGGCGGTGGTGGAATCTGATAAAGAAAAAAATTAATGCTAAAGGAAAATGAGATTTAACAGACAGTTAACTACATCCTGCATAACAAAAATGAGGTTTCAAGAGAGGGATTTGGATGTCTCTCCCTTGTTGACTCACTTTGAGATAAGAGAGGCTTGAATTTTGACACTTGATGAGAATTAGATCTGCCAGGATCTGAAGTGGGGTGCCCTGAATCCCCTTTCATGTCTGCAAGTCACCTCTGAGATAAAGTGACACTGTACAGTGGTGACACGTGGTTCAGTGCTTACCACAACAACTCCATTTACAAGGGAAGAATTCCTTGGGTAAGAATGAATCTTTTTGTGTCCTGTAACCACAGTTAATAAGAGCCTTTCTTATTCTCTTTGGAATATGGTGGTGCATGGATGGTAAAGATGCATTTGTATTAATAAGCATATAGGTTTGGATAGCTTCCTTTTGGTTCATCAGGAACTAGAAGCTCACCTAGTCCTCCATTTCAGGCTGAAATAGAAGAATAAATTAAACAAGTCTTTTGTCTGAGCAGATTTTTATGAAAGTGAGTGGGGAATAAAAGATGAATTGCATTTTATAAAGTAGGAAATTAAATTATTCTTCCACCCTCTCTCTCAAAAACCCAGAAAAACTCAGGAAATGTTCCTTGCTTTCTGAACATACCAAGATCCCTCCCCATGTTTGGGCTGTCTCAGAATTTCAGGAAAGGCTTTAGGATTAGAGAATTGTGGCTGGGTGTGTCTTCTCCTGCATATAAGGCTATTTCTTATAAGAAGTATGTATGGCACCTGAAAGTGAATTGGTTGATTTGCAACAAGATTAAAAACACCTAGACTGATCCTGCAGTGTCTTCCCTTATGGTTCTTATCAGGGATAAGTTCCTGTTTTGCATCTCTAGTCAGCAGCTCTGGGCAGCAGGATTAGGTAGGGGGAAAGCAAAGATTTTATGCTGATGCTTTTTTCTGAGGGGAGCACAGGCTGCCTCACCTTCCCACATCATGCCTGTATTGAAGATTGGTGTTGCAGATGAAAGAATGGAGTGAGGGACTGTACTCTTTGACAGGGATTAATATGAAACTGATTGGTCCCCAAGCTGTGAGTAATGTTTATTAGTAAACATTTTGCCAATTGTGGCAGAAATTGCCGTTCAGGATTCTCTTGGCAGCATTTGTTCTTTGCTGTCCCTCTATTGTAAGGAATGCAGTCTGACACCACAAGTAATTTAATGCAATTAAAAGCTAGCCCCAGTGAAAGGAGTGATGAGGAAGATTCTTTACTTATTCCTCATTAGTCCTGAGCAGGCTTGCTCATGAATCCTGTAACCTTGGCAGCAAGAGAACCTCCTTTTGCTTTGCTATCTGCAAGGAAATGAATTACACAAGCATAGAAATTCATGAACACTGAATGCTGCAATTAATTTTGTTAAAGCGTCTTTATATATTTAGTTTTGGAAGAGGAAGGAAAGAGAAGCTTATCATTAGCTATGAGTCTGAAGCCACAAATCTTGCACAGCTTTCAGTTTAAGATAAAAATGAATCTATAAAGAATCCAAAAGTTCTTTGTTTGTTTTACATATTGTAAGAATGAGAAATGATGAAGGCAGTAATATAATGTTAACATCACAATCCCCGCATTGAATTCATTAACATGGAGAAAACACATTAATAGCTTTTTTTATTGCTAGTCTGAAAACTTCATAATGGCATTTATTGCAATGGAACTGAAATGTGAATGGCAGAACTTTATAAATCTCAGCTCCTGTGTGGTAGCTTAAACAGTGTCTGAAAATGTTAATGGGGGCTTTGTTGGGGTTTTGTTTGTTTTGGTTTTTTTTTAAAAAAAAAGTCTGGACTTTGAACTTTGCCAGGTTTTCCCATTTAATCTTGCTTTTGCACATATTAAGGAGGCAATCATATTGCAAAGAAGCTGCCTGTAAAGGTGGATGTATTGAATGTGGAAATTTTGTCTCCTTATGGCCAATACAGGTGCAAGTAAATGTTTCATCAGCACACCCATTAAGTTCCCAGTGGTAAATTTAGCCACAAGCATTCAAGAGATGCTTATTTTGCATTTAATTTAGACCTAAAAAAAAAGACATAGCAGCTTGCTTTAAAATGCATTACATTCAGTTTATTTAATATTCTCATATATTCTTATTCATTATGTATATAGAAAAAATAAATGAAAAATTTACAGCAGTACCCCACAGCTCAAAGTGATGAGGGTAGTTGTCCTAAAATAGATACAATCTGGTTTAGCCACCAGCCAGTCATTTCATGAGCTCTGTTGGAGTGAACTTAGAAATAACCTTACTGAAGTCAGAGCTTCTCCCAGACAGAGCAATCCCTTTATCTTCTCTCTTTAAGTTGCACCAAACTTTCCTCTTTTTTCATGCTGCTGCATAGTGCTAGCACTGTAGGGAGTTGTGGTTCTTTTTTATCATTTTTCTCATTCTTTCTCATGGGCAGTGTCAATCAACTTGCAAATTACAGCGTCCTCACATATGATTGCAGTGGAGTTTTCTTTACCAAGTACTTAAAGGCTTTATAGTGTTAACTCTTGCTGTGCCACAGCCTCACTTTGCCTTTAGGTAAGAAAATGTGGGACTCTGCATGTGCATCCCCTACCTTTCCATGACAGCAGTGTTTTGCATGGGGAGTTGTGTTTTGTTAGGGAGTTGCACTAAAAACATTTAATATATGCGATGTATTTTTTATCACATTTGTTCAAAATGGCTGGCCAGAAATCATGATTGCTGGATGAGAAAAATGATGGTATGATAAATAAAGTACAGTAAATAAAACTTCTGGTCCCTGCTATGTTCTCTGCTTTGAAAGGCACAGAGACACCCATCTGTCAGCCTGACCCAGCCTCAAGGGAGGTGTGCTGCCTACCCAGGGCAGGCAGAATCAGGGATGTTGTATAGAGGCTGCCTGGTCTAGTAAGTCCTACTGACTGTTACCCCCTCCTAGTGATCCATGTGGGTGCTAGGGATATAGATTAGCAGTAGCACAGAGAACATCAAGAAGGACTACAGAGCCCTGGGAGAGGTAGCTAGGGGCTCTGGAGCTCAGATAACTTTTTTCATCCATTCTCCAGGATAAAGGGGAGGACCTTAAAAAGGCTAGGAGGATTGGCCAGGTTAATAAATGGTTGGAATGGTGGTGCCATAGTCAGGGGTTTGAGTATTTAGAAAATGAGACTCAATTTGGGAGGCCAGGTCTACTGGAGGCTGGTGAAGCTGGTCTGACAGCAAAGGGGAAGAGTGGGTTTGGTAAGAGGCTTGCCAGGCTGGTCAGGGATGCTTTAAACCGGATGTGTTGAGGGAGAGGGGCATTGTTCCATCCCAACACACCCAGTCAGTTGCCACCACTTATAATAAATGCTCAGAGCAATGTAGCAACATTCCAGCTGCTCTAGCCAACAAGCCAGCTTCATTTGGAGCTTGGCTCAGGTGTCTCTATACAAATGCCCATAGCATGGGGAACAGACAGGAGGAATTAGAGATGTGTGCCCGTCTGTGGGGGTATGATATAATAGGCATCACAGAAACATGGTGGGATGGCTCCTAT